>VWPU01011408.1:0-142210 GCA_013398955.1 Callaeas wilsoni
CGTGATAAAATCATGTGCCTTATTAATATATAAATAAATTATGATAGCAGTCTTTCCATCTCTGGGAGGTTGGCTGAAAAACAGCTTGTCATGGTTGGGTGGCATTTACTTTTCTATCTGTCAATATTTGGGGGATTTTATTACTTTGCAGTGCCAAATTTAAAATGGCTAATGGGAATGCTAAAATGGAATTAATCTAACTAAATAAAACTGGTTTTCTGTGTGCCATTCCCTTGACAGTAACTTAATGTGCTTTCTGAAACAAAGCTATAGTGGAAAAATGGGTTATATTTAAGTTTATATGTTGTTCATTTACTTACTCTCAGAGACTTTCCTTTCCAGCAGAGGCAAGCCGCAGTGCTTTCTGATAACTATACCTCAAATATTTATACAGGACAGAAGATTAGAAGTGGCCAGAGGGTTTCCAGATCCACTGACTTACCAAATGTTCTACTTTTGGGAAACACCTGTACCGCAGTGGCAGCTGATTACCCACGTTGGTACCAGCACTGCCGTGCCACAGGTCAGTCGTGCCAAGTTTGGCCAGTCTAGCAGGGGTGGCCCAACATGAAAATTACACACACTCCGACCTGGAACTGCAGTGTTTAACGAAACTCCAGGTGTCAACAGAAGACCTGTGCCAACAGAGAGCCCTCTTGCCAAGTTAGCTTTGCTGCCTGCAGTGACAGCACCCTTTTGTCAGCCGTGGGCTGGATGCAGCCTGCGTTTTCTGAGGGGCACTCCATCATACCTAGAACAGTTGCTGTTCAGAGACATCAATAACGAGAATATTTCTAGTCTATTCATGAAAGAATCATAGAATAAGATAACTAATCTCCCTTTAGACTTCTCATTGCACCGTTTTTAAACTCTATACACTGGCTTCTGCCTTTTTCAGAAGACTTTAATGAGTTACTTTCAATAAAGAAATAAACATTTCCACTGTGGAAAGCAGGAAACAGAAGACTTTTAGACTTCTCATTGCACCGTTTTTAAACTTTATACACTGGCTTCTGCCTTTTTCAGAAGAGTTTAATGAGTTACTTTCAATAAAGAAATAAACATTTCCACTGTGGAAAGCAGGAAACAGAAGACTTTTAGACTTCTCATTGCACCGTTTTTAAACTTTATACACTGGCTTCTGCCTTTTTCAGAAGAGTTTAATGAGTTACTTTCAATAAAGAAATAAACACTTCCACTGTGGAAAGCAGGAAACAGAAGACCCAGGAAATGAAGCAAAACTCTGGAAACAGCACAAGCATTAACTGCTGAAAGAGAGCTGAACTGGAGAACCAGCAAGGCACCAGAAGCTGAGAAACACAAAAGATGATCTCATTGTCAAAGCAGCAACCACTCCAGCCAAGTTTTGGGAGCTGTGGGAGGTAGGCAGAGATGCCTCAGGTATCTGCAGTGGAGCTCCTGTTCCATGCACACACGCAGGGGTGCAGCTCCAGTGGATCACAGCTGTTACCAGCCAAGCTCTCTGCAGTTGTGAGCACAGATGTGTTCAGTTCTAGTTCTGTGTCCAAGGCAGAAAAAGAGAACACATTAATAATGCACACGGAACTTGGAGATGACAAAAACCTTTCCATCTGAGGCATTGAAAACACAGCAGGTGTTTCATAACTGCATTGAGAGAAAAGGGAATGGGAAGAATCTATGGCGCAAATGCTGTTTTGAGTTCACCAGCCTTGCTCTTGGATTGCATTGGCCACACACTTAATTACAGTTCCTTGACATTTACTCCCTACCTACAGATTCCACGTTAGACAAGTGGCAGCTTTGTCATTAAGCTGAGCTGAGCTCAGACTCAGTCCTAGTACAAACACACCACAAGTGTGGGACCTTTTGGCACCTTGGAAAGATCCATGACAACTCCTCCTTCCCTTCCAGCAGCCTATATGAAGCCTCATTCACTTCTTCATTTTAATCTTTTAAGATGTCACTATCAGCCAGTCCAGGTCTTCCCTATCTCTGCAGGGAGCCTCTGGCAACGATGCAGACACATCATTAGTCCCCAAGAGATAGATGCAATCCACTTATTTCTAATTTACCACAGAGTATCACCCCTGACATCCAAGTCACCAAAAAGGAATGCAGTAGAGACTGAAAGGCAGAGTTTCTGTGAGCCATGCCCCACCTTCTGGCTTCTTGCCAGTTGCTTTTTTCAAATTCCTCAACTCGTCCAAGGTCTTTTATCACTTGTTGGTAAAACCACCATTAAGACATCACTTTTCCACTTATTTTCTGTCTACAGAGCCATGCTGTCTTCTGCCACCATCATCTTCAGTAGGACCTTTTCCACTCCTCCCTGTGAGCACAAGAGCCCAGCTGACAGACACACTGGAGGGATTGGAGCACCGTGACTCATTCCAAATGGGAGGGAACAAGAAGGCTGGAAGTGACTCAATGTGAGCCAGCACAACATTTTGTCTCTTGAGACATTCATGGTGCCCCTACATTACCTCACATCAGAACAAGGCAAAGTCAGTCAGCTCAGTCATTGCTCCACAGCATGAAACAATCCTGAACCTGGTGGATTTCAAATCGTAGCAAATACCAGTGGTGACTTTGAGGACTACAGCCCAAGACATCAATTTAACTATGGTAAAAACAGTTCCAGATCTTGGATGCAGGAAGTCAAGGTTCTCATCCATAACCAGAAGCCTTGAAATTGGCATTTTAATGCCAATTCACAGTTGGTAAGGTAATAAGAGAACAGAATCCTTAACCTAATTCTACTTTATAATTGCTTGCAAAAACATGCAATTCATAGACCAAATTATCTCTTTGGCAATAAATATTCTTCTGACCAAGTCTCATTGGCAGCAGCATAGCATTAGCTGGATAACCTGCCAGGAGTGGACTTAGTAATGCTACATCAGCCTTGATCTTCATTCCAACTTCTTTTAGACCTGGGAGTGATATGCAAAAGGTCCCATCTGCACTGTCCCATGTAAAACTCAACATTCAAGATCACATGACACAACTGCTCAGAAGTTACACAAATTCACTTGACCTCCGAATTAAACACAAGAATTAGTGTTGGGTTTTGTCGCTCTGCCTTGAGCATTTCCCAGCAGCATCAGCTCCTCCTGTCACTCAGCTTTCAGGGATATTTGGTTGTTAGTCTACAGGCAGAAACACTTTCTCACAAGACACATGTGTAACTGAAGGTTATCTCTAGAATTGTACGTGTAGCTTTAAAGATAAAGTCATGAATCCTGGCACTTGCATCTAGGACACCGGGCAGACACATTGCCAAAAATGCCACGGAATATAATGTTATACAACTCGCAATTAAATGGTATAAAGATATCATCATGGCAAGAAATACAAAGATCTCTAACAAGTTAACATTGAGCCATGCCTCTTCCAGTCTGCAGTTACAAAATAAAGAAGTTACAGGAGTCTTGAGCCTACAGAAAATTTTATACACAGGTTGCAGCCTTGTGTTCCAAAATGATTTTTCCACAAACTGATGAAAAACATGTTGACAGCAACTATTTGTAATCCATCAGTAAATCAATTTTTCCCTCTAGACTCCTGGGTTGTAATGAACTTGTTCATTCTGAGTGCTCTGATCTTACAGATTGAAACGTGAATCTTCTTCTTGTTGTGGCATGGTTTACATATAGGGAAGTATAGTTTTGTGGGGACTAGCTTTATTCATATAAAAAAAAAAAGAAAAAATATTTAAGTCTCTGCTCAGGACTGGAGTTTGCTGTCTATTAGGTTGTGGTTGAAGCAGCTCTTAAATCTAGGGGTTTTATATAGGCTCCTCAAACCATAAAAACACTACTATGATTTCTTTTAAAAATATTCTGTGGGGGAGGTTTTCATTGTGATGGGACAGCATCACTTCTGCTGAATTTGTTTAGCTGAATGTATTGCACTGAACTGTAGACCTTTAAATTGATTTCTCCTCACTTTAATAAAATTCTCTGATGCTAAAATGAGTTTATTACATTTATGTATTTGTTGGCTGGGTAAGATCAATATTAAAGGTAGGACCTGTAAAAGTTGGTGAGTTTGCTCCTGAAATTTAAAGATTAGCTGCACGTGAAAGTCCATGCTGCTGCTTATGGGGTTGCCTGTGGTTCATGCATTCCTTCTTCTTGCAGAAACTGTTCCGAGCATCTTTTGGATACGCAGGTACCACAGAAGTGGTTTAATGGTGTTTGTATTGATGCCTTAGGATTTTAGCTTTTATATTTTCATGTATCTGTAAACCTGCAATTCTTTAGTGTGTAACTCTGAGCTCCATACAGAGTGTTAGCTACTGCTTTTCCCATCTTGGTCAGACACAACAATTCCTCGCCAGACCTGAGAATCAAGGACACCTCATTCTCTCAGGCCCTGAGAAACGGAAACAAAAGTGAGTTGGGGGGAGCAAACTGAGAGAATGGGCCTGCACTGGCTGAAGCTGTAATTGGACAATTAACCTCTGATATGCAAATAGACAAAACTTCTATCTGTCCCAAAAATGTGTGGCTGTGTCCATCCTGGGTGCAGTCTCTGTGAGACTCCTGCACTGCCCAAGGTGTGCCCTGTGAAGGCCTTTCCATAAATCCCTGCCCTTTATCCTTTCACTCTGTCCAGCCTCTGCTCCAGGTCAGCCTCTGCAAGGCATCAGTATTTCCAGGGGATTTGACTCTCTGCAGCTCGTAGCCTGGCACTTTTCCTAACCTGTCATTATAAAACTCCAAGTCTCACTCCCTGCCATCACCATGGGGGAGAGGTACTGACAGCAGCTCATTGTCATTCCCATGTGCTTTTCCCATCACCAGAAGTGCTGCTTACGCGATTCCATTATCAACTCATCCTTATTCTTCTTGTTGCTTTGCTGTCAAATTCAGAATCCTGTCACTGACACTGATGAGTGATCTCCTTGTTTGCCCAGCCATTCCTTGACAGGTCTGATGCTGTTGCGCTTTCTCCTGACAGACTGAGGCAGGGAAACTGGCCCGTGCCCTCGGGAATTCCTCGAGTCTGTTTTCTGCTTATGGACTTGCAAGCAATTCCATTGTGTGCTGCTCCCTTTTGTTACTACTGTGCCACAATTATATATATATTTTTTTAACTTTTGGAGAGTTATCTTCCCAACCAAGGAAATGGCAAGTGAACTTCACCTCCCAACTAGCCAAACATTTGGTTGGATTAGAAGGGAGAGGAGGAAGCTGTGATCAGAGAGCCAAGAGAAGGACAAGAGGGCAATAAGTGGGATTCTGTGGCAATCTCTTTCAGGCTGAATCAGAAAATATCTGAATCAGAAAGAGATTTCTGTTCCAGGCACCTGAAAGAGGATTCTCTGTGGTAAAAATCTCCACAAACTCTTAAGGAACTGAGCAACGGCTGAAGAAAAACAGTGGCCGAGGAATGTTTGCCTTACAAAACAATTTCAGGAAGTAGTTGAATGCTTGATGCTATTGTATACTGATATTCCATTTTTATACTCTAGAGAAGATAAAAACTGAGATAAAAACCAGGTCCTGGATTAGGGTACCTCAAGAAAGGCTTAGTCTGATAAAGTGGTGAGTGCCCTAAAATGCTGTTCTACAGTAACTGGGGCTGCCACATGACTACAGCATTTTTTTTTTTGTTTAAAGCTCTCTCTTTTGCATCAATTCCTTAAGCTATCACTTTTACCTTAGACAAGTGATTTCCTACAAGGAAAAATTTTGCTGTTTCACACATGGACATGGTTAAAACCAGAAAGGCTGCCAGTGCCTCTGAGAGAAGCACAAACAGTGAAGGAGGACATGGAGGAACACGTTTGCCTGTGGTCCTTCCAGGCCTATGCAGTTGCAAAGCTGCAACACCTGATTTGCACCAACAAATATTGCAATGCTTAAACTGGTAAAAGCCATTAGATATTCCTGATTTAAATATACAAGAGTTCCTAAAGGACTAGGAAGTAAGTCTGCCTCACCATATTCATCTGATCTTTCCAATACTCTCATTGACACTCAGTTCAGAAAGTGGCATTGCAGACATTGTATCATTTCATTTGCATGTCTAACAAATATTACTTTGACATTTATTATCAAAATCTGTCACTTTTGATAAAGATACTACGTGCTTAGTCAGTTCTTCAGTTCATCACTAAGTGGGGTACTAAGAGATCTGGAATGTTCCACAGTTGACATAAATTCTGAGACATAAACTATGTAAAATTGAACACAGGAAGTGGAAAAAGCAATTTTAACACGAGAGTGAGGTGTCCTACATGCCCAAAGTTTATTGCCAGGAGCTCTTTCTAAAAGGCAGCCCAAACACCTGGAGAACCATGTATGTTGTTGAATTACACTTAGCCATCTTGCTTTGTTTGCATACTTCAGATGTTGCTGTTGAACTCTCCTCTAGGCATGAAAGATGTTGAAATTCTACCGAAGGAGAAAGCAATATGTGTGCAGTCTGCAAAATGATTTCATTGCTTTGCAGCTGGTTGGCAAGAGGGACTCTGAAAGCCACACAACTTAGCTGCAATCAGTCGTGTGCATAGGCAAGATTACATTTTAAAGAAAGGAAAATAAAAAAATGGTCATATAAAAACACAAGACATGAAAAATGACCCGAGCACTGAAAGCTCAGGCCATAACTTCTGAAGATATTTAGGTAATGAACTGGTCATATATGGCCAAGATCAACTTTCTGTCAAGTTCTAAATTACTGTATTTTGTTTCACTACTTTTTTGATGTCCTGTTGTAGTAAAACACTTATTAGTTTTGTTTGCTTTTCCCCCATCCTTTAGATTGAGAAACAAATTTCAGATTTTCTGATTTACAGTAAATAGTGGGGAGGAGGATGATTGTGAGGATTTTGTTGCTGCAAAACTGGCACATCAGTTATTTGGGAAGGTATTTGCTCATCTCCTCAGCTATCTTGTGTACTAATTAAACTGATGGATTATTAGCCAGGGAGAAATCTTCAAAGCTGTTTTTGGAATGCTGGAGGCAGTTTGCAGAATCAAAAATGCAAACAGCTTGATGGTTAGCAGGATATAATCAAATGCACAAGTGATGTCAGAGCACTGCCTGTGGGTTATCACAAAGCCTTCTTCCCCCTCCCACCCCAAAGCAGGTAATGTGAACGGCACCACACTGAGCAGCCCTTGAACACTCACCTTTAACAGGCTGCTGGCTGGTTCTTTGGAGAAGCTCATGCTTTATTGACATTTTTATTTGCTTGGCACACTTTGCCTTGCATGCAGTGTGGACGTGACAGCCCGGCCAGGTACTGCTCGCACCTGCCAAGTCACGCGTGCGACACGCACAAAAACAGCACTCACACTCTGCAATACTGCCTTTAAAAAACCTTAGGAAAGCCTGATTAAACCTGAGAAGAAAAGTCCTACCCAGCATGTTCTTTCTATCCAAGCAAGTGTACCAACGGTCTGATCCCATGATGATAAAACCTGTGAAAATATTGAGTAATATCAGAACTTAATTGGAGTGTCTGAGACAGTAAGTACCCGCATATTCTGGCAAGATGTAATTAATTAAATAGATTAATCTTTGTCAGTTTATCAAATTTGTATTTAAGGGTGACCCATTCAGTACACGTGCAATAAATTCACCTTCACGTTTTCAGCTTTCCACTGGAAAAACAGGAAGGTTTGAGAAACAGAGGAACCAGGAAAATTTGCTAAACTCTTGTTCTGCTATAGCTCCTTCTCAGAGCAAAACGAAATGACACAGGCTTATCTGTTAGTGGGTGTGTATAGACCAGAAGACGTAATGGTGTGAGAAATTATGTGCAGGGAAGCTGACTACTAGTTCAGATGGATCAACTAAATGTTTTCAGCTAAAAACAAAGCTGAATTTTAGTTAGTGCTGGCAGTTGAGTTGGAGCTGTTTATTTTCCAAAATGAATTTGAGCCAAGTATTAGATGGCATTCAGCAGTTTACTCTGACTTTTCCAGCCTTGTTCATGAATAATGGCAGAACTCCAGTTTTTTATGAATTTAAAAAAAAAAAAAGATGAAAGTGGCTAAATTGGATTCTGTCTGCCATTTGGTAGAAATACAAAGATGATGGGAATGCTATTAATGGATTTTAAGTTTGACGTGTTGTTAGCAAATCCCACCCATCTAAAATATTCTTCTTAATCACATCACTAATATGCAGAACCTCCATGTAAATGATCACTCTTTCAGGAACTTACCATGTTTCAGAGGAAATTTTGGCAGAAGAATAAGTGCTGCAGGATGGGTTTTTTCACTACTGTGGTTCTTGTAAAGAGTAAAGCTTACTGAAAGCTGCTCCTTCTGTTAAGACGTTAGGTCGCAGTTAGGTCTTTCTAATGCCAAAACAAGAGTGAAAGGTAAGAATTCCTCTACCCAAAACCTAAACCATAATTTAGCACATTTCTGAAGTTTCCTCTATAGGAAAGGGGAAGTTTCCTCTATAGGTGTGTTGTGTGACTTGAGATTCCTTAACCTACCCAATTTGATTGATATCCCACAGAAGTCTCAGCATCCCCAGGGTCAGGATCCTTCTTTTTGCCAACACAGTGACTGTGGAAATGGAGAATTGCATTACATGCTTTGCCTGGCATCACTTACACAAGTTGGGACTTCCCATCTGTGGGCTGATTTTTCTTGTTGCTTGCCTCTGATTGACTCAGCTACATATATGCCCCAAAACATATTTTGTACTATTAAAGTGGTTCCCAGAAGGATATGGTGCCGTAAACAGCTCAGCTCCAAGAAAATTCAAAACAGAATTTCTCACAGGAATCACTGTGAGAAAGACATTTGCTGTTGCTCTGTCTGTAAACAACCAGGTCTTTGACCTCTATCCCATCCATTAATAACAACGGAGTGGGCAAATTCACAGGAGCCTGTGTGCTCCTCCCTAATCCCACACTGGTCCATGGTGGCTGCAGGAGGCAATTCCAGCTCTCTAAGCAGATGTGATGGAACCTTTGGGTTCCTTGACTCACTAATTCTGATTTTGCTCATGAGGAAATACCAGCATCTGGCCAAATGAGACAAAAGCATTATATGAAATTCACTTTCCATTGTGCAGAGGCAGAAAGTACTAAAGGGGGAAGGAAACCGCAAAAAACAGCTGCTTGCTGATGTCTGAGCAGCTTTACCTGCCGTCCAGTCCTGGCTACCAAAAAGTTAGAGGTCTGCTTGGATGTTTTACCTGAGAAAAAGCAAACTGCATGTCTCAGAGCAAAACCCAGTATGATTACACTGGCAATGCCCCCAGAGGAGACAGAAAGTGTCTGGCAGAATCAGCGCTTCGAGAGTGGAGTTAAATTGTGATTTAGGGACTGCTCTTACTGTGGAACATTTACCCCTGGAAGGGGAAAGGTGGATTACTGCTATAATGCTGTGGTACTGTGTACTGTGGAATTCACCTCATTTGAGTGGCAGTGCACTGTCTGATGAGACTGCATTAGATAAAAGTTATGTCTAGCACAAAAGTCTTTGGCTGGCTGCAGAATGGTGCTGACATGTTTGCTCTAAAGCAAGTAGTATCTATAACATGCTGAAGGATGGAGCTGGACAAAGGATTAAGAAAAAAAACTTGCATTGCTGTCATTGCCTTTCTTAGTAGGAAATGGAAGTCACACATAAAATGAGAAGAATCAGCATAGGACAGCTCTGGCATGGGTACTGATTATGGAAACAGGCTCAAGCAGATATCTTCCTTCATCCTCAGGCTTCAAAAGACATTTCACAGTTCACAAATCCCTGCTGGTGTTTGGCACTCCCACTGATCAGACACAGAAGAAATGACAGGCCAAAGAAGAGCAGGAAAAAAGATCAGTACTCTTTATGGTCAGAAAAGTGTTTAATGTCAATCAGCAACTTTTTTTTTTCTTTTCCCCATTTGTAAGAAACAAAACTCTTTATGGAATGCCTTGTTTCTTTAGGCCACTAAGATTAGGAAAAAATCAGATTTTTAATTAAAAATCTTCCTCATGTTCTCTGACAGCAACCAAGAAAACAAGTTCAGGCCATTTTCTCAAGCACCTAGGCTACAGAAGCTGCTGACAGCTTGCTGGAAGAGAAGCTTTCAGCAAAAAGCAATATGCAGTATCCTTCAGACTTTAGCAGCCAAACAAATGCTTTTTCTACCCCTGTTATTTGAGAAGTTCCTACATTAGATACACATTAAGGCACTGATGCTTGTGACAGAACACAAAGGTGCCCCTCCTGCTTGAATCATAAATTAAATTCAAAGAAAAGCAAGTATTTCTAAGCAGTATTAACATAATAAATTGCAAAAGACAGAGAACAATTATTTAACACAGAGCAGAGAGGACTAAATGAAATACTCTGTCCATTGTGGGGTTTTATTATGAAAAGTGCTGTTCTTCTGAGATGTTTTTCTACCTTCGTTAGAAGAGTGGTGTGTTTGACAAGTGCTTTGTCCTACAACGGGAAGTACAAGCAATGTAAGAAACCCTATCAATACTTAAGAAACTGCCTTCATTTTTAAATATCTTGGTTCTGGATCAGGAAAAAGAAAACTTATGAACCCACACTAGTGCTTAATTATCCTTATGTACCTACTGTGTCAACATTTTTACAGGAGATTGCTTTGCCCTGACTGCAAGATGAGAACATGCAGTCAAGCAGGTACTGGCAAATGGTGGCAAAATCCACCCAAATTTGATTACTTATGATAAATTGTTATTACTTATCTGTGGCACCTGAGGCTTTGGGAAGAAGAATTCAAGTACCCAACTTCTATATAATTCTTTCTCTTCACTATTTTTCTTCACCAAAGCTTCCTGAAGAACATTTTCCCTTTTTTTTTAAACAAGGCCTAGTACCAAGAAGGTTAATATTCTACAAGAAATTTGGATTAAAGTATAATTTATTTCTTCCTGATAGGTTTTACTTATCGGTATCCTTGTTTCAGCAACTTCTACAGTTTATGGCAGCATATACATTTCTGTATTGTAATAAACCACTGCTCATGGTTTAGAAGAGAATATGGAGTTAAAGATTAGCTAGTAAATATTACTGCTGGTCCCAGACATCTTTCAATGCCCCACGACAGTTTGGTTTAATCTTTCCTCTCCCGCCTGCCTGATTTTCATGGGGATTTTTGATTTTAATTCACATGGGAGTCACTTTTCATTATATTCCGGGGTTTATAGATAAGAAAATTGGGCATTTTTCATAGTTTTTTTTGTTTGTGTAGCACTCAGCCTGCTCTAGCCCATTTTGGACACTTGCTGACCCGAATTCCTCGTGTGCTGGGCTAAACTGATGTGCCATTATTCACACGGAAACAGCTCTGCTTTTTCATCAAGCTCCAGCCCTCCCCAAGTGTGTGTATTCACTGACATGAGGAGGAGCAGGGCTGGTTTGCTTAGGATGTAGGGAAATGTCTGTAAAATCTTAGAATATCCCGAGCTGAAAGGGACCCACAAGGATCATCGAGTCCAAGGGCTGGCCCTGCACAGCACACCCCCAAAAATCACACCACGTGCCTGAGAACATTGTCCAAATGCTTCTTGAGCTCTGCAAGGTGTTTGCAAACCGTTTCAGCATCTGCCTCAGTGAGTGATTTGTTTTTCATTGTTCTACTTTGTGGTTGCACAACAAGCAACCTGGAAAATTTTACAGAGTCCTTCTAGTCACCTAGATTTTAATGTGTCCTTTAGAGCATAGGAAGCCCCAGGTGAGCTGAACTGAAAGGAAGGAAAAACTGAATTGAAACACCTTTCAAAAGCTCTTCCTCAATCCAAGTATTGCGAGTGATGATTCACTTACTTCCACTGACCTGTGCAATATTTATTGTGTGGTTTAGTGAGAATTTTATTTAAATTTTACACAAAACGTGACACTCTTTTTCTGAAAGTAGGAGGGAAAAGGTGAAGACAATGCTAAAATGCTTTCTCTAGAAGATTCTCTGGTTATCCTAAACCTCTGGTTGCTCAAACTCCCGCTCCTCTTGCTGAGCTCATGGCTCCAGTTGTTTATGACCCTCTGCCCTGTCAAGGGGAACTCTGCTGACAGTGCTCTGATATTTGCCTTCCTGTTCTTCCATACAGAAATTACAGAACACACATTTACCTGCCCAGATTCCCAGGCTCCTCCTTTGAACTCCCCTGAATTGTCCTCTTTGTTTTTCATATGTCCCCAAATCAGTTTGTCATAAGTAGCTCAGCCTCTAAAGCTATACAAGAGACCATGGAACAAAAAAATGCAGCTACATTTACTTGACAGTTATGCCTAATTTCCTGGGCATTGCTTAAAAATCCTCTGCTTTAAAGACACAGACACTGGAATATCCCTAAGGTTTTGGTTTTTTTAAATAATATTTTGGGTTGAGTTTTTGCAGAATGAAGCTGTGTGGTTCTGAAGAAGCAGAAGGGTTTGGTTTATCTGTAATTCAGTTCCATTGAGTTTCCTGATTTTGTTTCTCAAAATATATTTGGAAAGGCATGAAAACAAAGTTCTTATTAAACTATCAGGCACGTTTTTCTACTTGCTGCTCCTCATAAGAAATATAGAAATGAAAATAGGTCTAAATTAAAAGGTTAATTGTTTTACCATAAAACAATATCTGTAATTCAGGTGCTGGAAGCATCATGATGGGGTACACAGGAATGGCCCGTTGGTCTCTAAATCAGAAAAATCCTAGATCAAAATATCATTCACCACATACAAGATGCACTGGATTACTGCTAAATATAGGCACAGCTGCAGAACAAATATAAGGGGAAAATGGTATTTAAAAACATTACTTTTTTTTCCTTTTAGCTGATATTTTAGTCTATATTTGACCTGTATTTCTACATGTTTGCCAAAAATACTTGATTTACTAAAATTCAATATTGTTAATTAGCTATAAGGGAACAGAGTAGGCTACTCAAAGCATTTAAGCTTGGAATTTTTTTTATTTTTAAATATTGAATAAGGGCAACTTGTGATATTTTCTGTGTTTTTACAGTATATGCTAGGGAGGTCTTTGTGGACTACAATAATCCTTTTTTCTATTAACTGTGCACCTTCAAAGTTCACTCTGGCATTTCTCGTACACCTGACAATATAGGGTCGGGAAAGGAGGCACAAACTTCGTGGAGGAGGTATGAAAACGACATGAATTCTCATTTAAAGCAGGGACTGCAGATATTCAATCTTTAGAGCATTCACCCGGTGTGACACGGCTGCTTTCAAGGAATATAGTTTTCCAGCAAGAGCATGGAAAACCACCTTCCTGTGCTCCCACAACCAGCGCGTGCTCTTGGAGCAGTCTGGTTCTCCTGCCTCCGTCTTTGTGGTGCATTAACCTTCTGCCCAACCTGATGCAAACGTTTCTTTGCCTCCTGCTTTTGTGCATTAACCCCCCAAAGCAGCAGCAGCTCGCAGCTCCAACATTAATTATGCAGCTGCAATTAGAGTACTGACAGGTCTAGAGCCCAGCTGCTAAGTAGAGAAGATACAAACCACAGCATTTTACGCTTGCAGGTGGCACGGTAGGGATTTCTCTGTTATGTAAAAGACACTGAAAATGATTTTGCTCCAACGTTTGCACTGAAGAGCTCTCACCTTCTTTATAACATTTAACTGGACTCTAAACAGCACAGCTGAAGTTTTCTTGCTATTTTTTTCCCCTGGTCTCCTCAATTATTATTATTGAATTATTTTAAAAATGAGGTTGCGCTATTTTCGAGACCAAACTGATACTATGTTTATCTAGTATTAAACACTTAATTATCCTTCCCCAAGAAGGCAATAGAGCTTCTTTGTCTTAGGGCAGGGGCTCTGAACCAAAGGGGATCTTCCCACTCTTTTTTCATGGACGCTGCAGCCAGAAGGGCCTCCTTTATAGTCCTGAGATTGCCAAACCCTTATCCAGGGGCCAGTCCACGCGGGTGTGTCAGAAATGTGAAAATGACACGCCTTGCCCTCTTCTGAGCTCAGCAGTGGAAGTGGGGGCGAAAGCAGGGCCCCTCTCTCCTGGCCAGTGCAAGGACACAGAGGGACCAAGCCCCACAGCCCCAGCAGCAGGGAACCAGCCCGCTGCTCTCCGCGTGCCTGGGAACTCGCTGTGGGCGGGAGAGGAGGAATTTTGCAATTCAGCTGAAAAGAAAGGCTGAGCTGCTGCTCCTTTGCAGCGGTCTCTGGTGTGGCTGGCCTCCATCATGACTGCAGGAGGGGTGGGAGGGAGAAGCAGCGGAGAAGCTGGACCCGAATAATGAAACTTTGGCGAAGGACACGGAAATTAGAGATACAAAGATCGCCAGAGCTTTCTCAGGCTTAGAGCTAGAGGTCCCACAATGCGCTCCTGTCTTCCAGAAAGTTTTTATTCTATATAAAAGAATATCACTATGCTTCAGAGAAATAGCTCAGCACATTCTCCAAAAGCCAGGAGTTTCCATTTGGCATCGCTCTGACATTTCAGGGCCAACTTCACTTGCAGGAATCCAGCCTGACACAGTGAGCAGCCCTCTCAGGCAGTTACTGGGAGGATTACTATTTTAAGTTGAAATATTTAATCAAGCTGAAAATACGCATGTGGGACAGATATTTTAAAATCCAAATTAATTGTCAGTAGTTTTTCAACCTGTGGAACTGCATGTTTCACCATCGAAAAGTGGGAAGATTCACAGTTCCCCATCCAAAGGCACACTGCACTCAACCTGCAAAGAATGAGAAGCTAAACTCTTAAAAAGCAATCTAAAATAGTTCCTCTTACAAGGGTGAGAGAGATCATTAATATTTCTAGTCCTTATGTTAAGATACTTTTCTTGCTGTAAGCCTAGGACAGATGGATGCAAATGCTCATTTTTGTGTGATCCCAGACCATACTTCATACTGAAGCAGGATGAACCATCTCAGGCTCCAGTCTACATCAGGTATAGCATTACAAACACAAAGGCAGAAATGAGCTGCAGAAGTGCTCTAAAATGTCTGTATACCCATTTCATGTGGGGAACCTAACACGAGTTTCATTCAGGATGTTTTTCAGCTTGTTCTCAAGTCCTCTAGCTTATCTCAAATTATCAGCAAACTCCTCACACTGAACACAAACACTGGAAGCTTGCATAAAGGTAATTTGCTTTTGAAATATTAAGTTTTCTTTGTGGAGTTATGTCCTTTAAATTTAATGGCATGGTTAAAACCTTCTCACCAAAGAGCAGCTGTAACTTCCATAAACTGCTCCCTCGACAGACTTGGCTCAGCACTTCACCCTTTGAAATCACTTTGGGTTCTACTGGCTCGAGCAAGAATTGGGAGAAAGAACTGAACCTTAATTTCAGCACAGACTTTCCCATCTTGAATGATGTGATCACTAATGTGTTGGGAATGTGCTAAATCAGCTGCTGCCCAGCTAGGATTGAGTTGGAGACTTGGGTTTAAAAGAAGTAAATACCTTTTCTTAGCATTTTTCTTGAATTCTCATTCAGTTAGGAGGTATTTTGGAGAAAGGAAGAGACTGGAAAACTCATTTGTAGCACAACAGTGCATTGAAATAGGAAACAAATGTTCACCTTTTCTCAAGTATAGGTAAAAGGTAAATGTAATTACCCGGGATAATTGTCTATGAAAGATTCTCCACTCAGTAGAATAAAAACCATCTTCTTTCACAGTTAGTTGCCCAGGAGACAGAGATGCAAACATTTGTTTATGATGTTGGAATCTTTACATAATGCGTAATTTCCAATATCCCCAGGCAAATGGAATCCAGTTTTAAGAAATGAGTATTCATGGACTGTGTTTTCTCAATAATATCACCTCCTTTTTTCCTGCTTGGTAACTCATTTCTCTGCAACTCGATGAGATGGGGTAATCTTTCAGTCTTTTGGGAGTTGTGCTATGTGGTGAAGTGGTGACCAGCCTTTCCATATGGTTTTTACCCCCTTCAGTCTAAAGGACCTTCTCTGTCCTGTTATGTGACCATCTAAAAGAGCAGAAATAGAACTTTTTATAGCACAGATATGAAGCTACAACATGACTAATATGTGTAGGGGAGGGAGAAGAATTTAAGAGCCATACAGTCCATTTGTTTTTATTTTAAGAGTCCATATTTTTTCTTTTAGTTTCCAAATAAGGCAGTCATGATTATCCAGTGTCTTGGTTTTGGTCTGATCAGAGGATCAGCCTGCCTGGTTCTCATTCTTCTGGGTGGTCTCCCCAGCTCCCCAAAACCACAAGTTCGTAATAAATATTTAGGCATTTCCTAGATGCTTTACAGACAACTTCTTCAGTTACCATAATCCTATAATAATTCTTGCAGGCTGCCCAGGGAGTTCGTGGAGTCTCCCTCTTTGGAGGCATTCAACACCCACCCGGACATGTTCCTGTGCCATGTGCTGCAGGTGAGCCTGCCTTGGCAGGTGGTTGGTCTGGAAGGCGTGCAGAGATCCCTTCCAGCCGTAAATATTCTGTGATTCCGTGAAAAAGCATTTAATGGTAGCATTCAGCATATTGTACATCAACACATCTTTTCCAAAGTTTCCTGGTTGTTCATGGGTGTGTCCTGTGTGGAGCAGCAATGGGATACCCCAGGTTTTCAGGCTGTCAGAAGTCCTCATGTGTGACATCCAGCCGCTGTACTGCTGATATGCTCTCAGCTAGAGGAACGGCATTTTCTAAAACCAGCTTCTGAAAACTCATGGTCCATCTTTCATTCCAAAGTACGTTTGGAGAAGTCAATTAAGAGCTGACTTCACCACGAACCTTTAAGACACCCTTTCTTACCCTCTATTGCCATGAATGAAATCCACTGTTCAAGATTTTCAACTTCAATAGACTTTCAATTCCAATGGGAAATAAACTTTCAAGTCCATGGGAAATAGAAGCCTACCTCAACAAATTGGACAGGTCATAGCCAATCCCATATATTTTGCTGGTAATATTTTGCTTTGAAAAGTATAAGGTGAGTGTTAGGCAAGTTTTTATTTACTAAAAGTCAACTCATTAACTAAATAAGGCTTTTTCCAGCTGTATTTTAGAGGCCCTGTAGTTGGGTATATTTAAGGGAAGGTTAAAACACTAAGAACCCCCCAATATTTTGTGAGAAATTAGAAACGTAATTTCTAAGCTCTTAAGGTAACATTCTAAAAATATATATTTATTTCTGAGTGCTAATAGGAAGACTTCCATGACCTTGTTCTTGTCAGCATGCTATTTAGAAATAAAATCCTGATTTGCAAAGTGTCAGATAAACACAGCTGTGCACATGTGCTCACTTGATTGCAGACTGCATACACAACTTTGTTTACGTGGGCCAAATCAGCCCACAACTGCACTTGCAATTGAGGTCTCGAATCAGCAGCGGCTTCACAAGTTCTGCTGGTTAAAAACCTGCCACCATGAACACACCCAGCATACCTGAGAAGACCCTACCCAAAGCTGTCTGCTGCATCTCGGAGATCGGAGCCCAGTGGTGGTGGGATCTGGGTGTATCACTGGGTTTCTGCTCCAGTTCACCTCCCACAAAGTGCACAATACCAGGTTTTTCTTCCCCTCCTTTCAAGGTACTCATTGCAGTAGGGAGAAAAGCTCAGCAATGAATTATCTTACTGTGTTTACACACAGCTTCACATCCCAGCTGAACATCAGACTGTTTTAGCAGGTTAATATCTGTATGCTTGATGTGCAGAAGAAACTAGTGCAACTTTAGCTCTTAGTCTGCAGCTGTCTTTAGAGAAATGTACCGTATGTTTTCGAGCCAAACAGGAGTCAGCACAGAAATGTTCATTCTCTCCACCTCATATAAGCTACATTTTAAATTTTTTGTACAAAGGTTTTCCAGCACAGCTGAATATCATGGAAGAAAACAAAAAGATAGTTGTGGGACCTGATGCTACTTCACCAGGTCATTTCCTAGACTACTCCTCTCTCTATGAAACCCTCAGGCAGCTCCCCAAAACAGTAAGCTGGTTGGCTAAACTTGGTCCTTGTGGTTCTGATTATTTTTCTGTGCCTGCCAGAATCCCACATGTCACCAGGGAACAAGAGAGACCTTTCTTGGTAACACGTGCATAATCAAGTTGAAAGGAGTCACAAGGTACAGCATCCCCACGTTCAGTACATTTGTAGGCTCTCTGCATTCCGACAGGCACTTCAGAAAAGTTGGTACTGCTTTATTTCTTGTCAATCATTTTGAAATGGACGCAGATCAACAGGAATGTGATGAATTTGGGAATTCCTACCTGCTGCTCTGAAATAACTGTTAGTCAAAAGTAACTACTGCTCTCACTTAAGTGTTAATTTCAAATTTCTCTTTTGAGGAGCTAAGACGGAGCAGTTCCTAAAGAAAGGTGATTAATGACACTTTGAAAGGCACTTGTGCTCATTCAGAAAGGGTGGTAGCTGCAGATACAGCCTAATGCTAACGCAAAATGAATATGCCTTCATGCAGAACAGTTTGACTCCAAAAGTCGTCAGTGAACACATCTGAGAAGACAGAGGCAGGTAAAGTATTTTCAGGCAGAATTTTTAATCAAAGAGACATGATAGTTTCATAGATTTTGAGGTTGAAATGATCCAGTAAATCTAATAACCTCCTGAAGCACAGGTCCTTTCACACATTCTTGTATTCAGTGCAGGAATTCAATACATTCAGCCAGTCCTCAGCAGACTACAAAGATTCTGGGCACAAGGAGTGAGCAGGAGAGAGCAAGGCTGGGCACTGCACAGGGCAGGGTGTACTAAGGGTGTCCATATCTTTCCAGCCAGTATCCTTGCACTTTTATAGGAGAGACTCTCCTACCTTAAACTGGGGTGAAAAAAAATCGCTTCCTGCTGGCAAGGACCTTATCACTCTCTACAACTTCTTGAAAGGTGGTTGTAGTGAAGTGAGGGTTGGTCTCTTTTTCTAGGCAACAACTGATAGAACAAGAGGACACAGTCTTCAGCTGTGCCAAGGGAAATATAGGTTGGATATTAGGAGAAAATTTTTTACAGAAAGAGTGATAAAATATTGGAATGGTCTACCCAGGGAGGAGGGGGAATCACCATCCCTGGACGTATTTAAAAAGAGATTGGATGTGGCGCTCAGTGCCATGGTTTAGTTTAGCTGAGGTGTTGGGACAGAGGCTGGACTCGATGATCTTGAAGGTCTCTTCCAACTTGGAAGAAAGAAAAAAAAAAAAGTGGAATTAAAGGCATGATCTTAAAGAATCATGAAGACATACCAAGCAGGACTAATGAGTGTGATCCAGGTCTCTGTGTGTGGGTCTTTTACTGAACACACTTGTTCAGGCTTATCTCCAAGGCAATCTACTCCAGCCCTTGGATTAGAGGAAAACTTGGTTCCCTCATGCAGACTATTACACAGCCTTGCTGTATTTTTTTGCATCAAGAGCTATATTGTAGTTCTGTTTCACTATGAGACCATAACAATAGCTCACACAGGCCTTCAGGGAAATTAAAGAAAATTATAGGAAACCATGTTTTACAGGAAAGTACAGATAGTACAGAGACAACTGAATTTATCAATTGTGAAGGAAAAATATGCTAGTTTTCCAAGCTGTTAAAATGTTCCATTTGAAGGTGTCTAAAGGTTGGGTGCCCAGTTTTTCTGACTGCTTGATAATTCAGGCAAAGTTACCAGGCTCTGTTTAAGAAAACATGGAAAAAAAGATTTTGCTCTGCTGACTCTTGTCCCCACCTATCCCTCAGCAAGTCTGCATTCAACAACAACAACAACGTGCACACAAAACTGATTCTTCTCTCAGTGAATCTCCTGAACCTTAATTTTGTGTCATATCTGCATTTAATGGTTTCCAAAAGACCTCACTGAACCCTTTTCATGAAGTTAGGGCAAAAATCTTTTATGCACCATGAAAAGGGAAACAGATTCTTCAAGGTTTTTCTAATGAAGAGATATAAAAGTAAGTTCTCTTGTTTATACCTCTCCCAAAGTTTCTATTTTGCAAAGCTGTTGAACTATAACAGCTATAATTGCAGGTCAGATAGAGAGACTTCTTGATATTTAGTAAAAATGGAGAAAGGTCTTTGCATACAGGTTGGGCACGTGATCTCAGATCAAGAAATGTATTGTGTTTCTCTTCAAATTACAGAAAAATGAGGAATTTGAAAAGAAATGGAAGCTTGTTTGCCATTTCTCTGTTTTCAGTCCTAAAGAAAAAGTCATACAAAGGATGTCTCCCAGTGGTGGCCTGCACTGGAGACCCCTGAAGAGCAGCTTCTTGCTTTGCTTGTGGAGGAGAAGTGCCAGGACCAAAGGAAGCTCAGTCCAACAGCGGGTTACCTCCCAGCTGTTCTGATACATTACTTGCTCAATGCTTCTTCTCCGTGCTGGCAGCTGAAAGGCCTTTAAAGGTCTCCAGAAACAGCCACTGGAACAAACAGGTCTCAGTGTGGATGCTGAAATGCTGTTAGCAGGGAAATTTTCTCTTCTTGCATTCATTCTGTGAGAACTTTTCCTTTGCTGTGTAAGCTATGCAAACAATAGATAGGGTTGTTGTAAATAGCATTCATATCTGGTATCTTCTGACCGTGTGTACATTATATTAGGAAAAAACATTAATAAGTGGGTGTCTGAGACTTTGACCAATCACCCTAGGAGAAGTGTGAGCACTGTTCAATTGCTTTATGGAACTAGAATATATAAATGGTATTGTAAATTTAATAAATAATTAATTCCTTGCTCTGGACTCCTGCCTCGCTGCATCTCTGAACCCCTGCTTGGAAGGCCACAGTCTCAGGGCCGGGGTGTGAGCGCTCTGAAGGCAGCAGGGTTTAACCAGCCAAGCACGGAGGGAAGGCTGGCTGCTGTCCCTGTCACAGCTGCACGGCCTCTGCTGCTCAGCCCTTCAGCACAGAGCCTGGGAGTGGAGGGGAATTTTACATTCGAGCAGAACACAGTAAGAATATTTTTACAGGTCCCACGGGGCAGCAGCATTTCAGAATATGCTATATGCATGGCTTGAGAAGACACGAGTGCTGGCCAGTCAGCTTGGTAGTGTGCATTTTCTCTGTCAGAGATTTTAGGCTAACAGTTAGGAGAAATGCAGATTTTGGAGTTACAATGCAGATCTCCATCAATTTCAGACAGTAATTACTCAATGGGAGTTCAAATGAAGAATATTTATTTCTATCCAGGCTATGCATTACAGTGCAGAAACAAGTGAAAGCTGAAGTTATTAATAAAATAGCAAATTGAAGAGATCTTTATTCAGCAGGATGAATAAAAATGTAAGCATTTTAGGTTTTAGTTATTATTTAAGGAATTCTAAGGCCATATATCAATTAAATGCCAAACGGGTTCACAATTTAACCTTGGTTTGCAGCACACAGGGGAAGCTGTGTTGGGGGGCAGCTGTAAAAGTGCTCATTTTTAGGGGACTTAGAGCTACAGCAGAAACTGGTCAGAGGATTTCTAGTACATACTCTGATGGCAAATACACAGTCGAATTCCTCCCAGGTGACCCAGTTTATGGCCATCTAATTCAGAAAATATTTTCATTTTACAGCAGGAATATTTGTAACCTGCTAGTACATTTGTTTTCCAAGCAGACAGGGTTTCAAATAAACTAGGCAGTTCTGTTCTCTTCCTTCCAAGTTTTGGTAAAAACATTTCAGTCCTCTTCAATCTTCTTCAGGTTATGCTCTAGCTGTAGAGGAAAGAGGGTAAAAGTGATGCTCACAGCACGATCTAGAACAGTCTAGCAGACCAAAGTCATTCATAAGATAAGAGAATCAGTTCTGTAGTTTTATAAAGTAAGACAACATTCAGAAAAAACCCCCGAAACCACACACACACAAATCTACAAAACCCGAAAAACCCCAAACAATCAAACCCTAAGAATGACAAGACTAATTTGCTTTTGCAGTAAGGGCAAATCTGGCTCTTGGACAAGAATTGGACTAAATGTATTCAGAAAGCTCTGTTTTTACAAGAAAGAAAATACCACTCTTAATCATTCTTACTGAGTTACTGTAAATACTGACAGCTGGATTTAGAAACTTGAACTAACATGAACTTTAAAGTTCATTCGCTGGATGAGACTCACAAAAAAAATTTCAAAATGAGAATGCCAGTGCCAAATCTGTGGCTTTTGTACCATACAGCTGGTGACTGAGAAATTCCCTGTGTCCACTTACAGTGGAAATGTATCCTATTTAGTATGGTAGATTTTTAACAATGTTTAAGCACTTCCAGGTAGGAATCCTCCCAGGCTGCTAAAGACTCTAACTCTATAGAAGTAATAATAAGGAATATATGAGGAGAAAGTCTGTGTCCATTTGATTAATCTGTAACAATAACCAGACACTCCAAACCAAACACACTGTGTTGAATCGGTGTTCACCAGCCCTGTCAGCTCCAGAAATGGAGGGTTTTGGGTTTTACAGTGCTACAGAAATCTGCATCACTTAATGCACTCAAGAGTTCACAGCATGAGGAAAGGCTGTGCTGGGCAGCTGTGCTCTTGCTGCTCAAGGATCCCCTGCTACTTCAGGGAAACTACTGTTGCACATTCCTGGATAACAATAATTGTTTAAACCACTATGCTATGAAGACATTGAAATGACAAAACCTGTAATTCATCTCAACCAGCAGTTTACTACAAAAATGTGTTTTGCAAATCCCAAGACAACATTCCACAAAAGTCTGTCCAGAAGCCCTTAAGAGAGGTAGAAAGCACTGCTGAGTTGTAGTCTGTTTCTTAAACTGTGGATACCAGTGCTCTTCAAGCTGATTTGGAGGGGCAGGATGGGGAGAGGAATATCTGCTCAAATTGCTCTGCATAATAAAAGAACCACATAGTACCTGGAAAAGTATAAAAGTTGATGATTTCAAAGCTAGCGGGTGGTTAAGCTATGTAGCCCCTATTAAATTTGTGTCCCTTTGGAAAAATATGATATCTCCATCCAAGACTTTGGCAGATGGTGGGACAACATTGTTTAAAGATGAATTTACAAGGGGGGTGGCTGGGGACTCGGGCTCCAATAGCCCTTTCCTCTAACTGCTTCCAGCCTTTGTCGCTGCAGATGTAGATATGGGGATGACCAAGGTGTGCAGCACAAAAAAATGGCCAAATTGTGGCAGGTCTTCAGGCAGCTCACAGCCAAGCAGCCCGAGATCAGTGGCAAAAGGGCCAGTGCAGGTCAGCTCTCCTCCACGACTCTGGGAATCAGAAAAGGCCTGAAAATCGCCTTTGTGCCTTCCAGCTATGTGCTTAGTGACTAGAGACAGCACAGCTTCATTTCCAAAACGGCTGGAAGGGTCTCAGGCTGCAGGTGGCTGGAAAATGTGTTGGAAATGTCTTACTGGGATGTTGACAGAGCTCCAGTGGGAGGCATCCCTTGTGGGATAGATTCACCGCCACTAAAACTGCCCTGAAGCATTACAACAAATTAACACCTTAATGAGCTACAGAAAGCTGAGAAACCTGGAAATGGCTGTTCATTCAGTAATTCTGAGTGTGTTCTATACCCACTGCTCTTTTTTTTTTTTTAATGTAATTGTTTTAAATAGGGTCAAAAGTCCTACATTTGAAAAACTTGAAAAAGATTTTTTTTGAGGGTGGAATGCAACTCAAACTTGGGGCAGTATGTCAGAATCAAGAACTGATAACACAAGTGAAACCTGAACCACTTGAATATTGCTCAGGTCTATTTGTTTTGTTGCAGTATTTTTGAAAACCAGTCAAGCCAAACTGATATAGTAAACAGTGCAATAAATTTGATGTATTTCTGTTCAAAGGCCCTGGACAAATGCAGAACACTACTAATACATCTCTTTATTAGCTCTCAAATTCATTGATCTCCATTTAGAAATCCCATTTCAAGAATGAAATCTCAATTGTCTTAAAATCTATTTCCTCTGTTTCCTTTAAGGGAATGTTACTGATTCATAACTGTAACACTAGATCTAATTAATTGGGACTTCCTGCCAGCACAAATACCAAAACAGCTGATACTTTGGTTTTTGGCTGTCTGTCCCCTAAGACTATTCAGTAGGTAGAAAACTCAATTACTTTCTTAAAATTCCATTATTCTCTAAAAGAAATGCACAAAATTAATCTTTATGCTGGGACTTCACTTAGTTTATCCCCTGGCTCTGTTATCGCTTCTAAGGATGAAGTATCATTGCAATATTTGCACATAGTGCATTTAAAAATATATCTGTGCTTGTTAAGAAAAAGCCCAAATACCCTGTGACAATTATGCCTTTGTTTCGTTTAGCTGTGCACATAACATTTTGCAAACGTGTATGTAGAACATATCGCATTTTTGTTTCAGTGCTGCAATGGAGGTTTGAGCCCCACAACTGATGGGCTTTGTTACCAACACAGTACTAGAATAATTCACTTTAACTTCCCTCAAAACTAAACAGGTATCCAGCCAGCTTCATCATCGTTCCCTAAATTTACCTTTTGCATCCTAAGCAGGGTTGTTGAATGCCCTGATTCAGGTATTTCAGACCTGTTTTCAGGTATCCCTCTTAACTCTGGTAGCTGCCTGGGCATGTCCTTAAGGACTTTCCTGAACAGAGGTCTGCTTATGCCACTGAGGAAAATGCAACAAAGGGCAAAACCTGCGGGAGTAAACGGACTTCACACGATCCAATATGAATCCAGCAGAAGCCCCTTTATTGCCTCCCAGCACCCTTATTATACACTGTGCTCCCCTGTCCAGGCGTCCACACATCACATGATTGGCAAAGCAATATACACACATAAAACATGTAATGATTTAATTGGATCTCTCGCTCTGTTCGCCTGGCTACCATGCACCTATACACACAAATCATCAGACAGTTTTCTATCTTTTGTTTATGTTTTTCTTCGGCTGCTGTCCCTGTCCTTGAAGCATCAGCATTCTCTCGCTGTGTAGGTTTTCTACATGCTCTGTTCACTTGTCCTTATGGCTGGCGCACCATGTGTCCATTTTCTTGCAAAAACTCTGTCTCCACAAAAACCTGCAAGGGATGTGTCCCGTCTTACTCAGGTACCTCGTGGTGACACCAGCATGAGGGGGAGTGTTGGCCCTTCTCTTGCTGCCAAGGGGTGAGTGGAAATTAGCTGTGAACACGATGCTGCTGACAGGTAAATTCTGATGAATCTGGCAGCACAAGGCCGTAGTTAAAGTGGGGCTGGCTATTTGGTACTGCCTGCTGTTGCAGTAGGACAGTCCCTGCTAGGTGATTTACATTTCTTTCCCGTCTCCAGGTTCCTTTCACATTACCCTTTCTGTCTGAGGTAAACAGCACTGAAATAACTTTTCCATGCAAAAGGAGGTATGGCTTTTTCAGCATCTGAGTATGACGCAGCTGTAGAATGGTGTGGAGGAGGAGTTACTTTTGAGCACTTCCACACTGACCTGTCCATTTTGGGTTTTTTTGTCATGAAGCTTGCCTGAGGCTAGACGCTCCCCCAGGCCTCATCACAGGTCAGCTTGTGATTTGCATGCACCACACAGGACCACATTTAACATTCAGCTTGCTAAGGCAGGTAAATGTTTCACTTCAATTTGGAACATTTCTGCCAAAATTCTTATTATGGTAAAGCAAATTTCCAGCAATACTTCCTGCTCCACCTTCCCTTTGAAACGCTGCTTCCTTTCCCCCTTTCTTACCCCTTCTCCTAACTTTGCAGAGTGTTGGGTGAAAGAGGGTTGCTGGAGAGGCAGATCCTGTACGTGCCTAGTTAGGGTATTTTATCATCCCTTTTGGCTATTTAAATACTGCAGTGAAGCTGTATCAGAACTTGACATCAGGTCATGCATCTGTTTATATAAGTACATTCAGAATTCATGTTTCCTCCGTATTTATCATTAGAACTCATCCCAGAATCTAAGCCACAAAAGCACATCCTCTCATCTGAACTTAAATAAAAAAAGAGCCAATCTGTTTGTGCAGCTAACTTCTAATAGTTTTGCTTTTATAACCAAAGCCTATTGGAATACTTAACACATGAATTTTAAAATAAATGAGAGCCTACCGGTATACCCTAGATATATGGAATATTTTAACCTGCTTCAACAAGCTTCAAAAATAATCTTCAATATCTCTAGCATTTAACAATCTTCAGAATTTAACTGGCCTTTAAGAAAAGTCAGTAAATAAAGTGGCTTTGAGTAAATGATACATACCTAACTTTCCAAAATTAAAATCAAGGTTGTTCCTTTGTTATGAAGTTTTCCTATCAGATGGAGGAATTTGCATCTATTCTCAATAATATTAAAGCTTTTAAATTATTCTAGACTGGGTATAAAGATAAAATAAAAAAATCTTGCTAGTAAATAGGGTTGTTCATGTTTTAGTCAAGAATACACATCATGAATCCCTTCACGAAACACCAGTTTTCTAATTTTCTCAATAGTTTCACTGCAAGATAACAATGTTTAGCTCCAAAATTAAAATTTAAACCAATTACACTCATTTCTTGACCGTTATTACTCAAAAAGCGGTAATTCTCAAATCTATACCTATATAATGGCATCAGCTTTGGTAATCAGTCTTGTATTACTGGATTGATTAACAAAGCTTGGCCAGTTCATGGATTTTGCATCATTTGGAGTCCTTTACAGTTGTTTCAAACATCAGAGACGTTGTCCTGTTAAAATCTCTGCATCTTTTCTCCAAGTCTTCTTCCAGAGTTATGTTAAGGAAGCTGCGGAAGTAACAGCAAGGGGAAGCAAAATCCCAGGGGATAAGCCAACCTACTGATATCCATTGAGGAGTGCTTTGGCACGCCTGAACATCCCATTGCAGCTGCTGGAATCCTTTCTGACCAACATTTCCAAGTGCACAGCTACCAGTCAGGTGCAGGAATACCGAACCACTTTAATTAATGGCTTAAGAGGTGGCCAAGGGAAACACCACAGGCATATTTTAGCTTCATCTCGGAGGATTCACCAAGAATCTTTCTACAGCCACCAATTCAGCACAAAAGAGTAGTCAGTAGATCAAAGCTTTCCTTGGGTGATGTTTAAACACCTAAACCCCAACGCTAACCACCTTATCTGAGTCCTCCAAATATGCTGAACACACTGCAAATCACAGTAATTACACAGTAAAGAGACACGAGTGGCAGATGTTTTACAGTCCTGCATTTACTTTGACCAGATCTGTAGATATTCTTAGAAAATAAGTCAGCTCCTGGTACTTCACCTTTGATTTTATGCTCTGTGAAAGTTCTAGGTCTAAACTAATGCTCTGAGGGGAATATCCTCGCTCAGTAGAAAACTAAGCTACCCATTTAATGCTGCCTGGTCTGAATGACCAATCTCATGTTGGAAACAAGATACTTAAATCCTGACAGTCACTTTTACCTGCTGCTTGATGTGATAAGGCAACACTCTGCATACTAATAGTGATTTCAGTTTTCTTATTACCTCCTGGGCAAGCTTTGCACAGTGTCAGGTTTTTGTGACCATTTTCATTCCAGCTATGCTGTGTTATTCTGTGCTTCACCACTGTACGGGTCCATGCTTTTTATAATATGCACTGTAATTCTCGTATTTACGTCAACTTTGCAATAACATTATAAACATAAAGGCTACCAAATACTGCAGGATGCAAGCGTTTGTTGAACATTTTAACACCATTTATCAGCCTTTTTTAGTTATTGCCCTTGACTCTTCAGAACATCCTATGTCCCTAGAAACCACAGTGCCCAGAATTAACCTTAAAAAGCATTATACTTTCTTATCTTCCCGAACATTCAATACCAAGTACAGTAGTAGTGCCAGTGGTTCAGCCTTACAGGAGCTCCCTTGCAGAAAAACCTGCTTTTCTAATTCAAGCTTCAGGCATAAGATAATTTTTTTGGCTCATCATTATTATTGACTGTAGGTTCAATCTGCTTGAGGGAATCATTTATCACCACACTCTGATTTCCAGGTGCATAAGACAGATGAACTAATTATGCCGGTAACTTACAGCAGCCTTGGCTGCTTGCACTGGAGCTACACCAAAATGTGGTGAACCACAGTGTGAAAAAGCTGGCTTTATGCAGAAATAATCAATATGCTCTCTGCATCCCACTATCCTTCGCTTGGGCCAATTCATCTGACTTAAGCAGTTATTTACATGTGCTGATGCAGCCTGGCTCACTGGTACCACAGCAATTTATCCCTGCTAAGGCTCTGACACGCTAACTTCTGTATCAGGAACCAACAATGTGTGTTTTCTCACCCTGTAATAAATGGGATGTGCTGTGATTCGCAGTTACAATAAAAATGCTGAGAGAGGTGTTTAGCCTGATTCTTGCATCCAAGCCGTATTCAGGGCAAAACTAAAAATATGCATTGAAAAAACTCTTTGTCAGCTGCTCCCAGTAACAAAGGCTGGTAAAAATCCTTTAGCTCTTTTCCTCTCTCAAGAGGAAGTGAAACCTGGGGCATCACCATAACCAGCTGTTCCCCATTTGGGACTTCCCTCACGTTGGCAGGAGCGCTCAGCTCTGGGTTTCGGGTGGCTCTGTAACCCCCTTGAACAGACACACACAGGCTAAGACGGAGCTAAGTTGGGGAAGTCAGAACAGATCTGCCGTGGTTTGGATCCACAGCTTGCTCCTCCAAGTCTGAATGAGCAGTTCAGATTTGGTCTGGACACTACTCAGTTAACCCTGCCTTCCTCTTCTGCCCTTCTTTCAGCTGCCTCTCTCCCCCCTTCTCAGCACAACGTCACAAGAGCGGTAAAGTTGCCAAGTTTAGCCTCAGAAACAACAACAAAAAAACCCCCCAAACAAACCAAAACCACAGACTCCAGCAGATTCTCAGATATGGAAAATTCAGTTCAGTTACATTTTGGCAAAGACCTTATCTTTAATTGTTCACGATAGGAAGTTTCAGCAGTAATGAGCAATTCTGTCAACCTCGGTAACAGTAAGTACAACATTAGTGCTGTGCACATTCACACATTCCCATCTATTTTCACACTGTGCACAGATTTCCTGCACAGTGGGCCAATTTCAGTTTTCCCATGCTTCACAGCTTGGTTTTGATTGGTCAAGGAGAAGTGGATAAAACATCAGTGCTGAATATTTATTTGCTAGTTTATTTAATTTCAGTGATTAAGGGGAATAGCATACAGTTTCATAGAAAACATTTGCTTCAAATTGCTTCTCAACTGGTCTGATGTCATCCAGAGTATTTGTGTCCATAATGAAGAATGAATTAGGAAAGGGTATTTTTCACAGATAAAATGAGGAAGTAATTTTAACTCCATATCAGCACTGCTTCAGACTTTTCAGTATAATTTCAGAGTCAAGTTTTTATATTGTTGGTTGTCTGGGATTAGGTTTTGGGTTGGTTTGTTTTTTTTTTTTTTGTGCTATTACAGCATGAACAAGCCAAAAGAAAAATCTGTGTTGCAAGATGACAAAAAACTGAGGTCAATTTAATCAGTCTAAAAGTTTGTGAATTGAAAACTATACGCTCCTGGTAAAATCCTAAGAATTGACTGTAGAGGGTTCTAGTCATGGACTCTGTGCATGAAATCCTGTAACTCATAAAATCACTCTGCACATGCAAAGCACGTGCTTGATATTGCTGCAAACCCAGGACACATATTTGGCCTTCCTGTCTCTGAAGCATGCTCTGAAAAGAGCTATTTTCCTTGTGAAATAATTTATAAACTGTTTCAAGGATCCTTTCTGATAAGGGTTTTTCCTTTACAGGGAAACTCTTCATCACAGGTTTGACCTGGAACTGACACATTGTTCAGAATGAAAAAAGATGAAACCCCACATTTCTCAGCTTATGCTTAATATTTTAATTCCTACTCTTTTTCATATCTACTTATGGAGACCTAGAGATTGCAAGGTGTGTGGGCTGGCCATTTTTAAAGGCACTCCTCAGAGTTGTAATGAGCATTTGATTTACAAGTTCTTTGAATAAAGCAGTTTATCCAGACTGGCTCTGGATCAGCCAGACACTTTCTGTGCTTCAAAGAACAGCTGAATTCCTTGCAGCCATCCCACTAACAACAGAGTCTAAGGTGCTTGGGCCCTACATTCACAACGCAGGGCCTTGCAAATTGTTGGTTTCCTTCGGAGCAAAGTTCCTTCCTGGAAATTCAACCCACATAATACAATTATGTTCAATAATTCACTCTGATTTTTACTTAACCCTTTTATCTTGTACATCCCCAGACTGTCCATGAGAGGGGTGAAAGGAAGCTCAGACTAGATGAATGAAGGAGGACAGAGGCTATATCTCTTTATGATGGTCTCAGAATAAGAAACTGCAGTCTGTAGCTTTCCTACTCTAATAGGATGGGAAAGCTACAAATTAATTTTTTGATCGTCTTCGTTTCTTGTCATCTCTGTTATGAATACAGATGTTTCTGAATAATTCAGCCATTTTCCAGTCAGCTTTTCTGCAAATCATAAATAAACTGATACCTCATGTATGAGTAGAGATTGCAGGTTTGAACAGCTGAATGTATCCAGCGAAGGCATCCAAATTAATGCAACGTTTGGACACACTGAAATCCTACCAACTGCAACTGAAATGTGGTCACATTCACCGTAATATATGTGGTGACCAAATCAGGACTCCAAAATTGTTCACATACCCCGGGCAGTCAGGACCTTGTTCATTCTTTGTACAGGCAGTTATTTTAGTTATCAGGTGATATGTTCTGTAACTAGTTTCCAAGGAGGTGCACATAAGGCAGCAGAAAAATTCAAAACTTTCTCATGAAAACAATCAAACCATGTAAGCAAGCAGAAATATCTTAGCTGCAGAGGAATAAATTGTGTAGAATAGACTACAGCACCAAGCATATGATACACAATAAACCTTAATTTAGATGCTAATTAACCCAAATGTAAGAATTACAGGGTTAATTAAGCAACATATCCCTCCTACAATTTTATCTGTTGCAGACACAGGTGAGAGGAGAAGGATCTTACCATTTGATTAAATTAGCCACAAGCCACAGTGGGAAGTTATGATAAACATTTTTGGAAAGCATTTAATTATGAGCCCTAAGTAGGATGGATTCTGCATTTAGATTACATCCATTTTTATTATTGGACATGAAATATCAAACGATCAAGAAAACAGCCACTTCAACAGCTATGTAATAAATGCTTCTCCTGCAGCACAGTTGTTAAACCAAAACATATATTTCTAATCAATTTAGTTGTAACCAGCATGCAGAAAACTCATTAAGTTTAAATTAAATCCTTATTTCAAGCACAGTGTGACCACTCTTGGTACAGTGGCATGTTGCACGGCAATTTCCTTTTCAAGCTCTGTTCCTGCTTTTCCTTGTCTGTGACACCACCCCAGCTACCTGTAAAACAATATTCTCTGCTTAGACTCAGGCAGCTAGTTTGTTGGGTAATGGTAAGAGAAGCCTTAATGTGGATAAGATTCTCAGCTCGACCAAGTTTGTTCTTTGGGAACTGGGAGAATTCCGTGACGTTTACAACATTCTTCCTTATTTGAGTATTGATTCCGCGAGAACCATCAACAGCTGCTTTAACTTGCAATAGCTGAATACACTCCTTCCCTAATAAGCCAGCTTGCAAGCAGAAGACTTGTTGAGAGCAGACCTCAGGCGTGTCTTTCTAGCTGGCAAATCCCCATTTTTACCAGCTGGGGAGTACAAATGTAAAGCAGCCAGGTAGGGAAGCCTTCCACACCGTGACGACATCCAGCGGTGCGCTCCGCCTAAAAAACCCCCTCCCGCCCCAAAGAAATTCAACTTTGCAGTATTTCTCCAAAACCAAAGCTGCCACCAACTAGAACTCTGTCTCACCTCGGAGCCCCAAATGCCACCTCTGACCTGACCCCAAGATGCTAGGGAAATGACTTCTTTTTCCCATAGAAAATGGCCTCTGTTTGAGGCCACTCGCAATGGCTGCCAATGGGGTTCCACCACTGAAAATTCCAAACTTTGCAGGATTTCTCCAAAACCAAAGCTGCCACCAACTAGAACTCTGTCTCACCTTGGAGCCCCAAACGCCACCTCTGACCTGACCCCAAGATGCTGGGGGAATGACTTCTTTTTCCCATAGAAAATGGCCTCTGTTTGTGTGGAACAACTAATTAGGATAATGGCTAGGAAATACTGTAATTGTGGGCCTTGAGCCCTGTCGTGGTTACAGAGGCTCAGCACAACGTGGCTGTGTTCTCTCAAGGTGTTTGTGCGGGGTTCATTGTTCCTGCTGGTTTGCTTTCAAACCAACTGATATCGGTGGGAATTACGTACGTCAATATTTTTAAAAAATGAGATCTAGAAACGAAGTAATTTTCTTCAGCTCTTTCATTCCAAAGACTCAGCGAAAAAGGAGCCTGGCAGAGAATTTAAAACCACAACTCATGGCTCACAAATAGAACTATTTTATCAGCTCTGCAAATCCTATGAGGAAAAATATTAAGAATATTCAGAATGATGCACAGGATTTTCAGATTAGTTGCATGTTAACATTTAAGTGGTAAGTGCTGAATTTGGTCTATTAATACTTTACCAAATGGCAGAGGCCTAGACTCTGGGTGCATTGGGGATTTTACAGAAAGTCAAAGGATAGACCTGACCTATTAGGTTCAAGGAAAATTTGTAAGTTGAAAGCCAACTCAACGATTCCAGGGCAAAAGCTATCCCGGTAAACGGGCCCAAGCCCCGCTTTAAAAACACTACACAGAGACAATAGCTAATTTTCCAAAGACCATCCTGAAAAACAGGATGAAGTAACATTTCTTCTTCACGGGTTCCAAATCCAAGTATTTAGCAGGATGCTTTTGACCATGCCACCGTACTGTACAAAAGCAGCCAAGATAGGAAAAAAAAAAAATTAAATTTTATTTTCCAAATCTGCTATACATTTTTCTAAACTGTTTCTTAACCACTCAGTTATCTTCATAAGTTTAAGCTGGAAAATGTATTAACATGACACTAGAAATTCTAATTTAGCTTCTTGTGCTGTCTGAAAATGCCATGTTCTGCAGAAAGGACTTAACAATATTTTCACTGCTGTGTCATGGAAGAGTTACTTCAATAGTTTGCCCTGAGCTTAAATCCAAGATCATTGCTTTTTCTAGAGAACAGTCTTATTTGAGAGGGTTTATATTGCTGCTATTGGTTCCCAAAGTAACCCAGATTAATAGCTTTACAACTTAATGCTCAAACTACCACAAACTGTCACACCTGAACTCACTCCAGAACAGTTAATGGCAGAAAAATACTGAATTGAAAATGCTTATCCATTTGATAAAAGAGCAGGGTAGAGAGATGTCTTACAGCAGGGGCAAAAGAAGAGTCAGGATATACCAGACTACACTTCTCATTGTGTTGCTCTGTCAACAATTCTGAGTTCGTGAATGTTTATCTGTTTACAAAAATCCCATTTTAGAGGGTTCAGTCACTTCTCAGAGCTCTCCCACAAGCCAGTCATTTTAATGTTAACTAAATATTGAACTTGCTGCAAGTCAATAAAAACATTTATTGACTAAAATATTCAGTCTATAAACATGCACAGTTAGAGGACTTCTGTTATGAAAGAGTGACAAAGTAGAAAGAGGAAATTGGCAGATTTGAAAAAATGAATAATTCTCTGACATTACAGTTAGCAGAACGCACACTATTAAGTGTAGTACTTATATTTACTGCAATAAATCTTGTCTAGTATCAAAACAAGATACAGAAAAATGTATATTTACAAAGGCACAGAAGGCTCTACTCTGCAAAGCTTAGAAAGAAGTGGTTCTTGGGTCTTATTGGCATCTTCAAGTTGGTTCACCTAAACCTTTAATGTCATCCATATTACATAACAAGGTGACTCAGGTGCAAACCCCATGACTCTCTCAGCTGCAAGATTCTGCATCTCTTAATGTTTCACCTCTAAACATGAAATGTAAGAACCCAATGAATGGTCCTACCTCTGTTTAACTCGTAAGAGAGAATGGTGTAGAAAAATCCCATCGTCCCTAAGATCATGCAAGGGATGTCTACCAATACCTATTTATGTTCCATCAATCACTTGCACCTTTTTTTCAGGGTACTTTTTCCATTTCTGTTTTTAAGACTATGAGGCCATACCCGATTGTTTCAAGAAGCCACAGATATTTTAGTGTGGCTGCAGAAATGCAGAGAAGCATTGATTGATCAAGTTTTGTGGTCATTCCAAAACATCACTTTACTGTGGATATTTAACCATTTGCGTTTGCTTTATCTAGTAACTTCAGATTTCTTTCCTTCCCAAAGCCACAGGTATTCATGAAAAATAATTTCAAGAAATATTTGGCAAATTTATAATGGATATGAACCACCTGTAATAAAGGGGAGGCATAAATTGGTATTTGGAGTACCAGACAGCATGAACCCTGCTTTGGAGAAAACTGAAGCCAATCGAGAATTGAAATCTTTTCAGGAGCAGCTTAATTCACTTGCGATAGCTGCATAGCAGTCATTAAATCTTCATTTGCAACGTAGATTTCCATACCTACTGAGCAGCTGTACAGATTCTAAATGCCAGCACTAGAATCAATATAACATTCTGTAACTCACTGACAGTGAATCCCTTCCTCTCGTTGCAAACATAATTCCGCAGGATTCTGACAGCTTCCAGACATACAGTGGATTCCATTAAAATAGGGATTCATGTTTTTCTTTGTCAGAGTACTCCAGACCTATTCAAATTGGCAAAACCCCCAATAATTACTCTTGCAGCCCAAGAATGTCTAACCCATGAAACTGGCTGCTCTTCATGGCAGTTATTAATCGTGATGAACCTTTTAATTATCCTTTAATTATAAATGGTCCATGTTCTTCTACAGAATATTCAATATGAATGTAATATTCTCAATTATATAAAGGATTGATCCTGTCTGTAGCTTTTTTTAAAAAAAATCAAACCAAATAGCTGCAAAGTCCAAGACCAAATGGTGCTTGTTTGGGTCAGGAGGCCAAGGGTGAATGGCAGAACTGTGTTAGCAAAATGAGAATGGCCTCATTATGATCTTAAAAGACCATAAATCACACACATTAAGTAAAAAAAAAAAAAAGAAGAACCAAAAAGATTTCTTCATCTGATAAGTTTGTGCTTTCAGTGCTCCTTACGGAGTCAATGAAGTTTAATGTCAAAAAGGTAAATGCATACAATAATTAAAGAAGAACTATAGCTTCATATTTCTGGATATAAGCTTAATAATGAATCTTAAAAATAATTTTATCAGTTAATATATATGATTAAAATTGTTCCAGCTTTATAATACTGATGAGATAATTAAAGTAATTAGAAATTACACCTACTTGAACAGTCAGTGAGTAAAAGCACTTTTAATCACAATCAAAACCTTTTCTTCCCTGAAGGAAGAATTTTTTTCCATGTTACAGATTTTTGGTAGCCTCTCGTTCATTTTCTTCAGACAGTGATTAGAATAAGCCTTGTCAGTTGTTGGAAAGAACACATTAGGAATGATTTTACATAGAAAGAAAAATCAATATCCCATTCCTGGCATTCAGAATTCTTTTCAGCTGACCTTTTGTTCCCCAAACATGCTATCTCTTGTTTCTCAGAAAAGCTCTCTTTACAGAAACATCTGTCTTAAACAAAACATTTGCTTGTACACTTAGAATAAAGGTATGACTTTTATAATACAGAACACCACAAGCCAGTTTAACAGAATTTCTTTGCTCTGGTACTGGCAAAGGCTTAGTTAATATTGTTGCAAATGAACCTCCTGAACATTCCTTTCTCGAGCATCATCCTTTCTCACCAACATAACAAAGGCATGCAAGGAATATAATCTAAAACAACTTGAAAATTCAGATCTCTGAAAGATTCCAGAAGGAGTGCAGCAACTAAGGTGGATTGGATGCAACAGCAGACCAGATTTTAATGCAGTTCTCAGATTAAAGGCAGCTAATATTTCATGTTCAACTCTGCAGTTCAAAATAATTCCATTCCCCTATTTTTCAGTTTTACCTTTCTTTAAGATGTCAGCTTCTTACATATTTTTTTAACATTTATTTTTAATTTTTACTTTTGGACCAGAAAAAGAGTTTGCTAATATTTATAGGATACTTGCAAATACACATGCCAGCCAAGTTACATTTTATTTATACTGAGTACAAACACCCTTGCCCAATATTTAATGAGCACTTAAGAAATATCTTTAAAAGAAGTTTTATTGTATTCAGTTTGGGAACACTGAACCTAGTTCTGCCACACCCCAGCCTCCAAACAAGCTCTATGAAAAAGCCTAAAATTTGGCCGAGATTTCTGTAAGCCAAAGCCCAGAGAAGGCAGCATCCACCCACAAAGCTGCTTCAGCACCAGTTTGACTTTTCTTGCCACAGATAACCATTTGACTGTGAAGCTGATTTGATTTTGACCGGAGTTCAAGGAAAAATTTGTCTCGATTATTGGTAATTGTCAACTACCAACAATTTTCTTTGCCCTTAAGACAGATTTTTCCAGATTAGAATGCTGTACTCCTGCCATGAATTTATTATGGAAAATGGCTATTAAGGCTATGCTATTTCTAAGTATTTTTCCTTGAACTTTCCCATGTAAATGGTTACAACAAGGTCTTACACATGTCTTCTCAAGCATGTCAGATTCTTACTAAGAAGAGTTAAACGAGAGGTGTGTTTTACTTTATATAGACCTTGCACAAGGAAGATGAAATACTCTCTGAGGTTATACACCAATGGAACTGCAGTCTGAAGACAAGTGATTCAGAAGTTCAGATCCCATGAGGGATAAGAAATCAGGCTCCCATTCTTAATAGCTTCTATCTGAGTTTAAAATAATCATACCACATGTTAGCACAGTAAAAGACATGTTCTTTAACTGAGACAACTGTTTTAAAAACAGGTGAAATGCAGCTAAGTATAGATTCACCAAAGCCAGTTTTAGTCTTTTTAAAAAGTGCTAGAGAAGTCTTTTTGAAAAATACCTTAACAAAGCAAAGCATTTACTTATGACTAGCTCATTCTATAATGTTCTAGTTTCAGTTGCATTAGTGTTTCAATAGCAATGAATTTGCAAGCTGGATCTACTAATCTCCAAAAGATAAAAGCAGTTCTTGCTGTTGTTTGTTGTTTAGTTTTTTTCCCCCAAGACTTATGAATCACTTCATTCATCCCAAAAACAAGAGGAAATCTACACTTTGGAAAAAGTAGCACTGGGGTAGAGTACATCAAACTTCCTGTCTTTTAGTAGGACCACTGCATACTTCTACTCTCACTTCTGTATCTTTGGGGAAATATTCTGGGTGATGCACAAACCTCTAGTTCTCCCAGCAGAATCCCTGCTATTGCCCCACCATGCCGGCTTTCCCAAATCCAAAATAAAGTACATTTACTATTTTGTACAGAATGCATTGGTATTTACTTCTTGAAGTCTTAGGCTTCTGTCCTCACTGATGGGTTTTTCATTTTTCCTTCTTTTAGGTGCACCTGAGGCATGGTAATACAACAACAGATGGAAAAAAATACCATCAGATTATGAAACTCTCTATCAAGACAGTCACAAAAAATACTGCAAAAGTTCTAGTTGCTGTGGGCCATGCAGGTTTTAGTAGCAAGGGCCCAACTATTCCTGACTTACAGAAGCTTTTGATTATTTCCTCAGCTGTGTTGTAACTGGATGCTGACTTTGATTAGGAACGGGTGAGAAGGAAATGAACAATTTACCACAAATAACAAGTATACCAAATACAAGCCTTTATTGAAGAAGGGATTCTGAAAGAGTGGTCTTCTGGTCATCCAGCCCTTGGTGCTAATTTAGAGTTCAGGTTTAAGAAGATAAAATAATCTTTTTGCGTTTCCTTTTTAATAAATGGAAAACCAAAAAGTTTTCCTCAGAGTTGCTTTGAACCCTACTTTGCCCCACAGCCTCTTCTTCCCAGAAGGATTCTGCGTTTCTCCACTGTCTCTACAGGGCAGATAAATATTCAAACATCAGCTGCAAAATACCAGAGATGAGGTCCACGAGCAGTGCAATTTTGGAGACAGGCAAATAAATATCTCGAACTCTGCTTCCATGAACTGTTTGCTGCAGAGCAAAGTGATCATCAGGAGGAAACCAGCATTTTCCAGGCAGCCTCTTCCATCCCCTATTTAAGGAAGACTTTGACATTGGGATACTTATCTAGGTGCAAGTCATGGTTAAAAGGATTCAGTTATCTTTCATGCCATTACTTTATCATAAGCAACATTGAATTTTGAGTAGAAAGGCACTATAGTAAGCCAGATCTGGGTAAGAAATTTGATCTTAATCTTACAGAAGGACAGAATACTTTACATGCTACTTTTCCCTCACTTATTTCAGACTCAAAGAAAGCTGTTGGTTTTCACTCAAAAGAATCAAGCAGCCAAAGAGGTCTAAAACATACAGAATATCCAAAGCAGCTAGGTGGATATTGCCAGAGTAAATTTACTTCTGAGATGTAAGAATCTTAAAGGTTGAATGTCAGCTTAATATAACTGCTTGACTGTTGGGAGATTTTATATATGTATAAACATACATACATGCACACATCCACATATATATAGATGTATATATATGTACACGTATGTGTGTATATATATATATATATAAATATTTTCAGTAGTAGAAGTAATCACCTGTAAAGCAAGAAAGACTTACGGAACAGAGGTCCTGGATTGTGCAGGTTTGCCTTGACCACAAAAAAAGTTAATTCAGTGACTATCACCTATGCAGGCAAACCCCCCTCATTTCTGAAAGCTAGACCAGGTTTGGGATGGACAGGGCAGTGAAAATCAGCAAGATCATGAGACCTTACACACTTACCTAAACTCAAACCACCAACTAACTACTGGTTGCATCAGAAGTTGTATTAGAAAAATGGAGTAGTTAGATTAGATGGCACTTCTCAACAAAGAGCATTTAATTTCTGCCTCTCTCTGATCTGAGAGATTGTATTTTTGAATGTAAATTTTGCATAAGTAGTTCAATGGAAAGATGATATGTCTTTTTTCTGCATACCTCTAAGCCGTGACAGCCAGGAATGGTTTGTATTTGAGTGGGAAAAGCTACAGACAGGAAGAAAGACTCACCTGACTTGGACTGTACTACCAGAAGGATTTAAAAATAGTCCCTCAAATTTTGGGAATCAACTAGAAAAGGAATTAGAAGAATGGAAGTCCTTTAATCTGCAAGGGTCTTGGTTACAACATGTTGATGATATCCTGATAGTCACCAAAACTAAAGAACAGTGCTGAGACCTAACTGCTGAACTGTTAATCTTTTCAGGATTAAATGGTTATAGAGTATCGAGGAAGAATGCTCAAGTGATGAAGAAGACTGTGACCTTTTTGGGTTTTGAAATTCTCTGAGGTCAAATGAAACTAAGCACAGAAAGAATAGAAAGCTGTCTGCCAAATCCCAGAGTGACAAACCTGTAAGAGAATTGTGTGCCTTTCTTGGAACGGTCAGGCGGTGGATCGGTAATTTCGGATTATCAGTCTGACCTCCGTGTGGGCTTTTAGAAAACTGCCTATAAAGGTTTTATTAAATGGATTGGTCATACTCGGGCTGCGTTCAAACAACTTAAGAAAGCACTAATGAGGGCTCCAGCTGTAGACTTGCCAGATAGCACGAGAGCTTTTGAATTATTCACTTACGAGCGACAAAATACTGCCTTGGGAGTTCCAGCACAATTCCCAGGGGAGCAGAAACGAGCTGGTGCATACCTTTAACAGCTCGATGATGCGAGCCAAGGGCGGCTGAGCTGTTTGTGAGCAGTCACAGCCATGGTGCTGTTGACTCAGGAAGCTCCTAAACTGACTCTGGGACAAAGCATGGTGGTCTGTGTACTGCATATGGTACAGACAGGCTTGGCACAGAAGGGGGGCCCTGGCTGTCCCCCAGCCCAGTGCTTAAGTACCAAGTGGTGCTAATGGACCAGGATGACATTGCCCTCCAAACCACCTCTATGCCTGACCCAGCTACATTTCTCTTGGCCACCAAAGTAGGAGATACTCCAGAACATGATTGTGTACAAACGATCAAAGAAGTTTATTCCGGCTGACTGGATTTAAAGGACAACCCGATAGAGAACCCAGATTGGGAACTATACACAGATGGAAGTAGCTGTGTTTGCAGTGGAAAATACGTCAGGATGTAGAAGAATGGCTCTCTGAGCAAGGACATGCAGAGCGAAGCTACGTGCACAACCCAGGTTTCGGTAATTGTTGAGCAGTTTCTCAGAGAAAATGGATACTGAGAGCAGTTTCTCACGGGAGCTGCTCATTGGAATGTGCACAACCCAGGCCTCAGCAACCTTGATTATCCTGAATAAGCAAGAAAGAAGAAACAAAGTCACTGGTAGGAAAGTAACAAGATGGGAAGACAGGATGGGAAAACAGGAGCATGTAACCACAAGAAAAGAATTAAGAAAAAGCATGATTTGATTGTTTAGCTGNATTAACTATTATACACGTGATAATAGCTATTATCCAATCCTAAGTTGCTAAGTGGCTCGTGAACAAGCTGACTAATGTATATAACCAGGCCTATAATAATCAATAAATGGAGTTCCACCAATAACTCTACGAGTACGCGTGGTTCATCCCGGCAACGCTCCACATCAGGATATGTGGTAACTACTCAGAGTGAGGAAATTGAATCTAAGGTTCTAATGTCAGATGTTTCAGTGCTGAAGCCCAAACTGGTTGCTCTCACCTGGGCATTGGAACTGAGTGAAAGGAAGAAAGTAAACATCTGGACAGATTCTAAATTTGCTTTTGGCGTTGCGTGCATCCCACGGGGCAATTTGGAAGGAGGGAGGTTTGTTATCAGCACATGGTACGTCGGTCAAACACAGGGCACAAATATTACATTTATTGGAAGCAGTAGAAAAACCAGCTGCAGCTGCAGTGATGCACTGGAGAGCACACCAGAAAAAATAGGGCCAAAATGAGAAAACGGCTTAGGTGTCTAAAGAGGTTGCAGAAAAAGACACCCCTGTTTTGGTTCCACAATGAGAGATTAGACTACCAGATATTAAGATAGAATATAGTGCAAAAGATTGTCAATTAATTGAAGCATTAGAAGCTGGATTTCACCCCTGTGGATTGGTAGTCACCTCTAATGGACAAGTAATAGTTCCCAAAGCAATTATGAGAGAAATAGTAGACAGAGAACACCAGTCCACACACTGGAATGCAGAAAAATTGTTAAAACACTGAAGAAAGACAATAATTAGCTTCAAGATGACGGAGACTGTACATTCAAAGACTTAAAACTATGGCACATGTAAAAGAAATAACTCAGATGCTGGAAATAAAGTGGTAATAGGGGCTATCAAATCTGGCAACTCCCTGGAAGATTATCAACAAATTGGCTTTACAGAACTTCTACATAAAGACAACTACAAATATGTGTTAGCCTGGCTGATTTTGGTATCACTGGGGGCTATGTGGCTGCTGTGTCCTGAGGGGCCCATGTCCTCATGCTGGCCACATCTGTGATGCTGAAGACTCTCAACATCACTCTTCTGGTGGTGTGGCAGAGAGGCTGAAGTGGAAGAGAAGCATCAGCTGTCTCGAGGTTCTTGCTAAATTATCCCCATGGGAGAGGGCAGGGCTGAGGTGTGGAGTGCCCTTTTCCCGTGTTTGGAAGTGAGTTCTCCTGGAGTCGGTGGTGTGGTCTGGCCCCAGGGCAAATTGCAGTGCTCTGCTTGGGTGATGGGAGAGGGCTAAACAGGTGATATTCACTGTACCCTGAACACCTTTGTTACAGGCAGCATAACAAGGAGCTGCGGTTGAAGCTCTGCATTGTTTGGTGCTTTCCAAACACAGTGCTTGATGCTTTTCGGCTTTTCCACTCTTGTGAAGCAGGAGAGTGTTTTATACCGAGCAGTGTGTGACAGTTAATGTCAAAGTGACTGTTGCTTCTTCCCAGGTGGAGAAAGGAAGTTACAATGATGAAGAGAGGCCGTTGTTTTGACATTATTTGCAGATTTGAGCATTTAAGTTGTACTTGGACCAGAGTTCCTACGCTTGTCTTTCTCAGATCATGCAGAAGACACTGTTGCAGGTGTGTGACTAAAAGGATGTGGTACTTACAGTATATTTCAGTCAATGCCCTCCCGAAAAGGAAGAAATAAAACCTTAAATGAGCAATTACATATGAACCAGGTAACAAGGATGTTTTTATTTAGCACTAAGCAAAACTCCTTGAGAGCTAAAGGTAAGTTGGACAGTCTTCTGAAGTGCCTTTATTAAACATGGGATATATGGACTAAACCATAGTTGCCACTGTATTATTTGAATGTATTCCAGTATGTCACACAAATAAGACATTTATATATTTCCACTTAATGTTGTCGGGGTTGTTTTCCTGCTATTTTTTTTTTTTTTGTACCCGAATGGAGTCTATATAGCGTGTCTATTACTCTGCTGCTGTGGTGACTAGTTAGGAGGCAGGTCTTCATATTTTATTCCTGGTCTTGCAAACTGCTGGGTGTGCTGACTCTAATAAAGCATGCACAGAGTTCACTGATTTACCTATCTGGCTACAGTTTTGTATGCATTTGTGGAGTGTGCTGAACTGAAATTGCAGTACTGGGTAATCCACACAGAAACATAGCATCTTAGAAAATCAGTAGAAAATGGTGACCACTGCTACTCATCATTCCCGAAGGAGGTACTGAACATTTTCAATTACATCAGTTGGGTGATTTTAATATCAACATCAAGCACATTAATATCAAATGATGTAGTTTTGCTACTGTGAGGAATATGATCATTTAAGTTAATCAGGGAGATCTTTACTCCTTCTGCACCGAGGAGCATCGTAATCATATCCAGAGCTATGCATCTTTTATATGTTCTTGTTCATGGGTATTCTGCCTGGAAGACTAATGGATATTGGTTTCTGCAGTGCAGCTTGCCTTTTTCTGGCAAATTCTAATTTTCATAATGTAGAAATATAAAGATAATAGGGTGTGTTTGGTAATGAAAGCAACTATATTCAGAATACAAAAATTGTGATCTAAACCTGAGATTAGAAAGAAATGGGTTGAAGGTGAGGGTGGAGGGAAAGGTCTCGCTTATCTATCAGTGCATTACATTTTCAAATGCCTGTGATTAGGAAGGTAGGAAAGCTCAGTCCAAAGCAGGTTTGAGAAGCTAAAAGGTTTATATGATGGCTGTGAGGCATGCCTGGGTTTTATTGAATTACTGAAGGACTACAGAGTGGGTAAATGATTGTTAAATGTGTCAGAAAGGTGTGGGGGGCCTAGCAAGGAAGAGGTTTTCTACTTTTATTATAATGTATTCATGCAATTTTAGAAACTCAGTTCCTCTGCTCATAAACGTGCAGTAGCATAGTCTCAATATATTATGAAGAGGGATTAGCTTACATCCCTTTGAAAAGCATAGTAAATTTAGAAGTCCTACACATGTGAAAAATCCTGCAATGGTTATCAGGTGACAGCTATTATCTGGTGCTGTTGCATGTAGAACAACTATGTCTAAAATTCTGAGTTTTTCTGATTATGTTATGTCTGTGCCTGTCTGTGTCACACTATACCCTGTGAGCAGTGGTGAAAAGATTGCACTTTAGCACTACCTACAAACACACAAGACTTACAAATTCAGCTTTTTGTAGTCTTTTTTCTGTCCAGATTAAGATGAATAACTTCAGTTTAACATTTCATAAAAAGAAAAATTGCTTAACAGTCCTTTGCTGTATGCCTTTGGTATGAGTGAAGGAATTCAGTAATGCATAAAGGAATTTCCCTTTTCTATTGTCACTTAGCTGCTTTGCTGAAATGTGAGAATTAATGGCAATTCAGCTGCACAGTGTTAATGGCCTAATCATTAATTTGCATGGGAGTTACTCTAATAATAATTAGAGAGAGCTCATTTGTTATCAATACGGGGGCAGTGAGCATGACTTTAAAATAATAATCCAATTAACATGCATTAAGTGGAAATTTTATAGTTTCCATAGCATGAGTGGCTGCTGCTGTAATTTTAAAAATATTATTTCATGGCATCAGGTAACGATCTCTATCAGGTAACAATCTCTCACAGCTCCTGCCCAGTGGGCCTGGCCTCTGTGAAGGATTGCCTGTGAGGCTGCCACCAGAGTTGGAGGCTGGGCACGTGTTCATGAAAGGAGCTGAAACCCAGAAATGCTGCCCTTCATAACCCCCAGAGTGGCTTGCAGCCCTCACAAGGTTCGTCCTGAGCATCTGTATTTGTGATCTTAACTCCTGGTTTTGAAAGCTCATGCGTTATGCCCTGTATCTAGATGAGCAATAACCCGAAACCGTGGTGTTTTAAAGAGCAAGCCAAGGAATCCTAGCAGGTGTCAGGAGTTAATTGTGCTAAGCTGGTGGCAGGGAGGAGGATCCAGCACTGATTGGCCTTTGTGGCAAGTTTCTGCAGGGCTCGTCATGTCTCTTTAGAGGCCACAGAAAGGTATTTACAGAGGAAAGAATAATCTTCCTTAGTGTTAGACACGTGGAGTACTGACTAGGGCAGGAGGGGAGAGCACTTGGAGACTTAGAGGCTTTGTATTGATAATTTGGTAAAAGAGGTTGTGCTCCCCTCTGGAGCAATCTCCTCGATACCTTCATTAGAGGGGAGCTGTGAGAGGACTCAGGCCAGCCTGAAGCAGGCTAGCCACTTGAGGGGCAAGTTCAGGCAAGGAAAAGATACGTTTCCTAACTAGTTTAATGTTGTGTTTATAATTAGAGTTGCTAGTCACGGCAATTAGAAAGATTCTGCTGTTGTGCTGAGGTTACAGGCTTTTCTGATACTGTATTAGATGTATGAAGCAAAACTATCAGAATTTATTTTATTATATGTTTTGCAAATATTGTAAATCACAACGAGACATTTTCTAGGAAGGTGGTCAAATAAAAATCCTGGGTTTGCAGTCTGTCCTAGGGAGGCAGACTTGGAAGCAGAGCCTAGCTGCTTCCTAGACCTGGCAGGCCACGGGAACGGCAAACAGATCCACATCTACTGGAATGCTCATTAAGATGTATTTTCCCATGAACTGTTAGACTGTGTCAGGCAATGATCTGTGCTGGAAGTTGGTTTAATAAAGAAAGGTGTCTCTCGAGATGTTTTAATAAAGAAAGATGTCTCATGGGATTTAGACCTGGTTCTAGGCTGGTGTAAGGCACTTAGGCTTGCACTGGTTGCCAGGAGCAGCTTTGGACCTCTCAGGAGGAGACACGTGGCAGTGGCTAACGACAGGAATGTAATGTAAGCAAGAACAAAAGGACATGTTGCCTTTTTTTGTTGTTGCTGTTAACTGGCTGATTGCAGTAAACCCAACACAAATTTCTGGGTTAGTCATTCAATGAAATAATGATATAAAGGCAGACCTACAGCTGGATTTGCTGGCAGCCCAGCTCTTATCTCTAAAAGTGACCATGCTGTTCAATATCCTCTGCAGTTATAGGTTGGTACAACACTGTTAACTGGATGGGTAAGTTGCTGTTATACTACAGAATGTAGTATAGAATTTCTCTTGCATCATTCCTGATTTTCTTTTATTTATTTAAAAGGAAAATTACCTTTATTCAGGTGAAAAAAGGCTTTAAAATGAATGGTCTTTTTCTGAAGTGATGTTCTGTGATATTTGCAGTCGTGAGAGCTGCTGCAGAGAATACCAACACTGCCTTAGGTGTAGATACTGATGCTTTCAGCTGGCTGTTCCAGGAGGGAAGGAAGGAGGGAAGGTGTGCTCCACAGTAGATAACAGACTGTTTGGAGTGGTCATGCAGCCCATAACTTAACGGGAGACAGTCTTGTCTAAATCCAGCCAGATCTAGAAGATCATTCCTTCCAGCAGCCGCTCCCCCGTGCCAGATGTGTGCCGAATGCCTTTGATCAGGACACCTTTGGGTAAAAGAGGTCACAGCTGCACATGCTTTGTTTCAGCTGGGAGGAGGAAGGTTACTCTCTTGGTGTGGTTTGATGTGTCTTGCAATGACAAGTGTCAAATTTGATGTGTTCATACTCAGCCATAAGGGCCAACCAGCTCACAGTCCCAATCTTCTGTGTTGTACCGCTTTAGATTTCATCTGAGGGATTTTGTGTGAGAGAAGCTTATACATGTGTCCTTGGGTTAATGTTAATGCTACTGTAATGTAGTACCAAGGTCTGTAAACAGCTTTCTCTGCCTTTACAGGACTTGTAACAGGAGGGACACTGGGAGTGAGGCAAAGTATCCCTCTTGGAAGCCTGCACAAATACCCCACGGAGCTTGTTTGAAGTTGGGTGAATGACTGCAGAGTGTGTATATGCAAAAAATAAAACTCTCTGCAAAGCAGCTTGAAAAATGGCAGTGAGGAGGATGACAAGTTCTAGGCAAGTGACTTCTTACCCACCATAGAAATTCCATTTGCTAAAGGAATTTAGCTCTGTTAGTGGGCCTGGCTTGAAGGCTGGCTGGCAGTGTTCTGAAGGCAGCATGTCAAATTTGTAAAGCCTTCTCAACACAATTTGTGCTGAGAAGGATATTGAACTGTGCAATGTTTTACCAAACTCCACACTGAGCCAAGGCAAGTGGATTTATTGCTGAAGGAAGAGGAAATATTGACATAAACTGAACAATAAAGAGTCAAGGGCAGAGGTGGTCCCCAGGTGGACTGAAATATTTCTAGATATTTATGTCAAACCACTTGGGTAGAGAAAGAAATTTAAAAATCGTAACTGTTTCATGTTCCTCATTCAAGAGGTAAGTGGTGACATTCAAGTGTCCTGTTGTTGACCTAGGAACAGCGTGACTTTTTTACCTCTTCCCTCCTGTCTTTGAGAACAGAATAGGGGAGACTTTTCTGCTTGGACTATCTCACTTCTGGAGAAAAGCTCTTGAGATAAGAGGCTCATCTGCATCAATCCCATGTGTTTTCTATTAGGCTGAATAGAGATACCGTATCTAGCCCAGCTGAAAAAGATAGAAGCACTATTCCTCCTGTTACATTTATCATACCTCTACCGTGCTCCATGAACAAAGTAGTGAAAATACTTTTGGTTCCTAGCTCATTAATATTTGCAGCAGCAGAAGCAAGTACAGCTTGGAACTGTGTAGTGTCCTTGGAGGATTTTTAGGTGAAATTGTTGTGAGGGTAAGTACATTCTTTTCTATAGTAATCACCCATGTCTTCTCCTCTAATAATCTCTCATATAATTGCAGCTAGATCCTGAAGTACTTGCTAAAGATTAGGGGAAAAAATGAGAAATAACTGTTAGATGTAGGCCTCTCTATGGTTCAGTGAGCCTTTGAAAATTCTGTGTAGTGTCCAAGTCAGAGCCAGGGTGACTTTGCAAGCAGCCATCCATATCCACCTCTTCCAGAAACCCACAGCCTTAAGGCAAGGCTCTGGTGTATTTGTGCTGACCTCTTAGGGAGGTTGTTTGTGAACCTCAGTGTTCACTGCTAGATTTAATGTAGAAAAAGCTTCCAGCAATACCAATTCATGGATGTTAACTTGGGTGATTTTGGTGATTTAGAGCAAGCTATAGAGGACCATGGTAAAAGACTAGCTTCTCTGATCTGCTCGTCAGGACTGAATATGCAGAGATGGTATTTAGGCAGTCCTGGAAGAGGGAAAAAAAGTCAGTCTTTGATATTCACAACCTTTTATGACAATACATTTTAATGAAGTTATAAATAGTATCAAAAAGCACTTTCTGAATTTTTAAGCCTTCTGTGATAATAGATAAAATGCATACAGTAAAATTAGAAAAAAACTAGTTGTGCCTTGTTGAAGCTGTTGATGGCGTAAAATTCTCATATCCTTTTTTCCCTAGATGATATGTTTCTAGTCCGTAATCTAGCCTCATACAGGAATTGATTCATATCTTTCATTCTTGTTGCCTTTCCTGTGCTGGCTTAGTTCTGTTACACTCATTTTGAAATAAGGAGAACTGGAGAGGCTCAAGATAAGATTTGCTCCATGAGTTTATACAGAAAATATAACACTCTATTCTTAGTTGTTCTTTATTCCTCGCAGCATTTTTCAGATCACTTCTGAATACTTTGAATAATGTATGTTCCAACACAGGTCCATCTGGGACCACACTAGTGAACTTCTTTTATCATGAAAAATGCTTTCCTTCCTACTTTGTTATTTATCTTTTAGTGGGTTATTAATGCTTGAAGGCTGCTGCCTTTTATTTGTAACAGCAATACTTCTTTAAGAGCCTTTGAGATATCTTGACACAACTCTTTGAAAAGTTGAGTTTGCTTTCACCCTTGTCCACAGCTGTCCTACTCCCTCAAAAAATCTCAGTAAACTGTTTTTTTCCTTTGGCAGAGATATGCCTTTTTTTGTCACAGTTGTTTTAGCCAAGATATCTGACATAATGCAGAATTGCTGCATAAAGGTTTATAGTGTTATGTCATCATTTGGCATAGGGGATAGGGTGGGGAGTGTTACCCTTAGAAATACATGTCTGCTAAAAGCCTGTACAAAAGCTACCAGAACACAACCGATCCTCTTTCCTTTTACCCCTTATCACTACAATTTGCAGCTTTAGTTCTGCTAGCACCTTTACTTGGGACATCTCACTACTCATATCATGTGCTTTTTCCTTCCATCTGTGAGGCAGCCAAGCCATTCAAGGAAGGTTTTTTTTTGGTGGGCTTCTCCGTAGTTAACCAAGTTCTTGTCATCTACCAGCTGCCTTGCTGTAATGTTCCTGGGGTAGCCCCTAAAGAGCTTTTGAGGGACACTGTAATGCTAAAGAAACACCTGCTTTCATAGTGGTATGTTCTATGCAAGCGAATAAATAACCAGAGTTAATTCAAGGGTATTAGAGGAAGTCTTGTCTTGGGTGCTGTTACCAGAATGTGAAGCCATGGGTAGTGTTACACTTAGCCTTAACAAAAATCACTGCCTTTATTGAGTGACATACTCAGTTTGTCAGACAAGCAGAATCCCAAGACCTGAAAACTAGTTGCTCTTAGATGCAGTACCTCGTTGTGCACCTAATCCTTTACAGCTTGTCATTTTAAGCTGGCTATTGAAGAATGGATCTGACCCTCAACGGCATCAGGCTTCAGTTGGAAGTTTAAATTCAATCTAAGTGTCTGGCTGGGTAAGACAACTGGGTGCAGAAAGCGAGGTATTTGAGGCTCATTTTCAAATGGTCATAACTCAGATTTATTGCTCTGTGGATTTTTATCCCTGAGTTCATCACTTCCTGGTGGTACTGGCCTGGTAGTATATATAGCTCCTTGTCAGAGTTGCCACACAGACCATGTCTTTATATTTTTGGCACAATGCACCATTTCCCTGGAGGCTCCAAAAGTTGACTTTGTCCTTGTCTGCTTTGGGTTGGATAAGTCTTGTTTTCTGGTCAGATTCTTACTAGTGTTTATCCTAATTTCCAAACCACCTTCAGATCCTGAGTCTGATCATTCTTCCCTAAGAGACAGTGGCCAGAGGAGTGAGCTTACCTGCTTACTATATTTCTTGAATTTTCTGTCATATAACTGGCCAGAGCTCTGATGACTTCCCTTACTCATCTCATGAGGACATATCACACTGTGGCATCACCTTGTCACACAGATTTCATCAAACGTAGAACAGCTGGATGGCAATCTTTAAGGTCTTTTGGAGTCTCAGCAAATAGTCGCATCCGCCCAGGAAATACATTATTATTATTTCAAAGAGAGACCTGTAATTGGAAGTCAGCGATATTATACCTTCTGGTTAAGGAGGTTTTCTTGTTTTGCAGTGAATATTGATGTTGGCAGATGTTTATCTGTAGGAAACTTGATGAAACATCTTTTCAGAAGAAAAAGTGATTTGCTTACATGCAAGACCAGCATGTTCCTTTGCCCTTGGAGGCAAATAAGGAACCAGCTTCTTTGATACAGAGCTATTTTTGTCTTCCTCTGAACGCTGCTTATCATGCATTATGCATGTTTTTTTAAAAAATGCTGTCAGCAGATACAGCCAGCCATTAACCTCAAGTACTTCCTATTTAAAGATAGCACCTGTAGTCAGTTCATTCAATTGTGTGGGACAGAGGCCTTAGGTCACTTGCTGATGATGGCAGAGACCTGATCCTGAAATGGCATGTCAGCATTTTGCATCCTGTCCTGATTGGGAGATTACAGCTCCACATATCTGGAGTCTGCTTTGGTCAGTGTGGTGGTTTAAAATCAGCTGGGAATTAAACTCTAAAGAAAGAGCTCCCCTTTATCCTCGCCCCTTGTGAGAGGGGGACAAAGGCAGAGACTATGGGTTGAGATAACAATTTAATGAAAACAACCAGCAAAGGCGTAAGAAACAGACAATAACAGCAACAATATTAATAACGAAAGTATGGAAAAGACAGGCTGATTTACACACAAGAAAGTGCTCAGCACCCCAATCCAGTTCCGCATGGCTGATGAGACAAAGACAAGATGTGGATGTTCCCTCAGCCTGGCGGCGACACACAGTTATTCCCAGGACAAAGAAAAGATGTGGGTGTTCCGCATGTAAGCCAATGAAGCATGTAAGCCAATGAAGAACAATGGAGGACAAACTTCCTTGAGGAATGGGAAGGATTGGGCAGCGGTGTGAGAGGGGCAGAGTCCATGGCACTGGCCACTGGCAACATGCCCGAAGAAAAACAGGAATGAAATGGCACCGCTTCTGCTGTGTGTTCAGTTTTTCCCTTCCCCGAAGCCATGCCTCCAGCGATGATGTGGATGGTATGGAATCCATACCACGCTCACGTGGCTCTGGGCTTCTCCCCCTTGGCAACTGTGATGAAACTAGGAGAGTCAGGATCTTCCTGTTCTCAGTGCTGCAGTGAGTGTTTCCAATATTGCCTTTTTGCGTAACAGGGATAGGAAGAGGGGACTTGTACACAAAGCAGTAGATCAAGTGGTGGTGGGAACAGATTTGCACCCCTCAGGCAGAGTGCCCTTGGCAGAGAGGTCACAGTGCTCCTGACTAATGTAGCGTGTTTGCCACTGGACAATGGAAGCACTCTCAGAGCATAATCATCTCTGCAGGCTAGGCAAGGTCCACATTGAGGCCTTCTGTCCTGCTGTGTGAGGCTAATAGGCTAATGTTACTGGCTGAATAGTTTCTTAAGGTAGAAAAGCTCAGGTCCCTTTTATTTAGGAAGATTTGCTTAGAGGCTGACATCCACATTACTGACTCACTGCGAGAGAGGATGGTGGTACAGACAGGAAGGTGTGAGCAGTGAGGGAACGTCAACTGCCTGAGTATTTGTTGCCTAGGTTTTGAAAATACCGTTCCAATTAGAGCCATCTATTCAAATTTGTTCCTCAGGATTCTGTTTTGCCTTGTGTTAACTACATTTGTGGTGTAGACTGACAAGATGTTTAGCGGTCCTGGCAGAATCATGGTTGACTGATGTAAACATTTCCTGCCAGCATATGTTGAATAGCTTACATTTGTCAAAGTCAATCCATCCTGGTCTCTTCCTGTCTGGATCAGTACCAAAGCAGAGTCTGTACTTGCAGGACTGAACAGCTAGTCAATCTGTGAGAACTCAGTTATTCACTGTATCTCCTAAATTCTATTTGCTGCTGCTTTGTTGAAAGTGTGCTCCTGTAAATTTAGAGGAGAAACCCACCTCCTGTTAAAGTTTAAAACTGTCTAGTAAAATTCTTGGGTTATAGAGTTTCACTTGATACACCAAGTGTCAAATGAGCAGTGTCTGCAGCTTACTTGTTTGGTGTCCCTCTACTTTGCACCAGCTGGGAGCTTTACCAAATGATTAACAGACATCTGTGCAGAAATATTTTACTCTAAACTGCCTGCAGAAAAACTTCAGAGGGATGAAACAATTTTGTCTTTACAGATATTGCACCTATGCAAGCGAAATATGAGCAGACCTTTAATGTTTTGGTAAGTTCATTGCACTGGATTTTTAGCCAGTTTGACCTGAAAGTCTTATCAACCCAGATTACACTGTGACCGTGTAAAGCTGTCTAGAGCTTGTTTTTGGGGAAACACATTCTGAAGTGGCTGATAGTTGATTTCTAAGATAGCATGCTTTGAGTTTTCCCTGTGTGAATAGTGGATGCTATTTCGTTTGCATTCAATAGTTGCCTTTACTTCCAGCACTAACTTGAACTAAACGTGTGAATGTTGTGGGCTATCAAACCCCTGGCACCCAGACTGAGGAAACAGCTGGTAGCTGTCGAATCACGGTTACACGAGTGGGTAAATACAGTGGGAATAGGCTCCTTTCTCATTGTTTAGCAAGTGCTACGTACTTGTTAGCAACCAGGTTGGATACTGTAGTATCTGGTTACATGAGGTAGTAAATAATCATGTTTCCTTAGGAAATTGTATTCCAAATACTAGTGCTCCATTTAGTGCTCTGCCTCCTCCTTAATTTGTTGAAACTGTAACTGGAAAGTTTAAAACTACCTTCTGGTGCACTGAAAGTTTCTTCTTCCCAAATGGGTATATGTGTAGGTAGCCTTTTCTGCCTCCAGCAGGTCAAATTCATCTTGTCATTTGCAGAAGCATGGTTCTGGAGCGTACAAACCACTTTACTCCTTGCTTTCCCCTAGTTCTGCCACCAGAGGAACTGAAAGTGCACTGTCATCGAGCCTACTACAGGCGGACTTTTCCGCTGCTGTTTGTTGGAATTCCCTTGTACTTCCCAAGTTGAAAAAGGCCGTGGTAGTTGTCTATTTCTGATAGAGAGGCAGAACTGAAGCTACTGGACTCGTTTCTTGTGAGACAGTTGTGCCTCTGCACATGACCAGAGTGAGAGCCCGAGCTACAGAACCATTTCCTTGCCCATAAAATGGATAGGAATGCTTGTACCCTTCCTGTTGTGGTTTAGCCCTAGCTAGCGACTAAGTACCTCAAAGCTGCTTCCTCTGTCTCCCCTTGGGAGGGGGAGGAGAATCAGAAAAAGGATAAAATCTGTGGGTTGAGATAAGAAGAGTTTAATAATGGAAATAAAGTAAATACGGTACTGCTACTACTAACAATAATAATTATAATGAAAATGTGGAAAAGGAGAATAAAACACAAGAAAAATAAGTGATGTACAATGCAAAGGCTTACTATCCACTGGTTGATGCTCTCCTTCTGGATTCTTCTGCAATTCTCTCCTTCTGGACAACTTCCCCCAGTTTCTCTGGTTGATAGCATGGGGTTAAAATGATCCTAAAATCATGGTAGCTAAAATGGGCCTTGGAAACGGGAGTGGGCATTGTCTTTACTAGAACCCTGCGAACCTACATGTGCGTACCCACTGGCATAGTAAATGATGTTAAATGCGATAATTACTTAGTAAATATCAAGCATTATCTTTACTAGAACCCTGCAAACCTACACCTGTGTATCCTCCTGTGCAATAGCTGAGAAATGCTGTGGGAAAAAGGAACTTAAATTCATGCTTGAGCAAAAATAATACACACAATAGAACAATATCAAGTTAATAATCAACATATGGTTATGTAAAGAAAGAGTATAAAATGTGTCCACCTCGAATCCATGTCGGAGTCAGATTTGGGTTTGTCTGTACCCCTGATTCCCAGAGCTCTTCAATAAAGGCACCTGCATATAATCATCCAGTGATTATGTGTTTCTACGCTAACATGGTGAGCATGACTTCTGTGGTATGGAATATGCCTTTGGCCAGCTTGGATCAGCTGTCCAGTCTGTGCTTCCCCCCAGCTCCTTGTGGACTTCTCCAGCAAAGCGTGGGAAATGGAGAAGTCCCTGACTCAGGGTAAGCATACTTAGCAACAACCAAAACATTGGTGTGTTATCAACATTATTCTCATACTGAATCCAAGAAACACACTACTGCACCAGCTACTAAGAAAACACTAAATCTACCCTAACCAAAATCAGGACACTTAATTGTGCCACAGCTATGTGGGATAGAAAGAAATTCTGGTAATATGGTGGGTTTTTTTCCTTTGACAAACCAAGTCGAAATATGCAAAAAATTTAATAAGAACAGTAGAATTGGCTGTAGGCATGGAGTCACATTTATCTCTTTCACTTGTGAAAAAAGCTTATTGATTGTGATAAGTTACTGTACTGACATGAATTAAATAAACATTTCCCCTGTTGCTGGAGAGCAGTGATGATTATTTTCAGGACAGAGAGTCTTGATCACAGGCAGAAATTTCTGCTGTGCCACTGGCCCTTTCTCTTCATTCTGAATAATTATCTGGTACTGACTGTGCAGGAAGGAAAGCTGTATATTTTTCTCCCTCTACGTCCAACCTCATGCAGTTCTCACCCTGTACCACGTCAGCCAGCACATCCTCCTGTCCCACAGCACCAAATGTTGTCTTCATTCAGCCCCCTGAAAGTGCCAGCTGGACATGTAGTGAGCCTGGCACAGCCGTGCTGTCGATGAAAAGAACTCCATTTAGCACCAGGATTATTGCCACTGTATATGGCTGTATACTGAGAGAGATAGAAAAGATCTCATTGAGCTGGAGGTCTGTAGGCATAAATGTAGAGCATTTTGCTAAATGATCCAGGTGATCTGATGAATTCTTGGGATGGGAGCATCTCTCACTATGCAATTTTTCAATGAAAACTTAGGGATCTGATCATTGAATCTAAGTGATGCTTTTGGAGTAGTGCGGAAAGAATTAGTGCAGTTTTATTAACATCTGAGATTGTCATCTTGAATATGGTGTATAAGTTTCGGTAAACTATTTCCAAGAGTTCAAATATAGTAAGAATAAATGAGGAGAAAAGCTGTTAAGGTATTCTAGGGAACATATCTGATTCATGGAGAGAAGCTAGTCTCGTTGAGAATATTTAATTTAGTGCAATGAATGCTGGATTGGGGACTGTAAATCATTAAGAATAACTGAGAAAGGAAGAAAATGAAGGGAACTGGTGAGAGATGGCCCAAGAGCATGCAGGTGCAAATAAGTGTGAAGAAGCATCTGGTGCCAAATTAGAAGACTCCTGCCTAACCGTTGCTTTCGTAATGCTTTTTGCATAGCCAAATGGCACCAAAACAGCTGGTTGTAGTATGGAACGTTTAGAGGAGCATGGTTGCCTGCAACCACAGGACTAGTGATCCAGGAGGCACTCATGGTAGTTTCACTTTGTCAGTGGCTCTTGACTAGGAGTTTTACTTCATTAGCTTAAAAATTGTAGCTGTCTGTTGTCTCAACTACAGATAGTTTTGTTGTATAAGCAGGAAAAGAAGGAATAGTTTAGTGTATCTTGTAGCAAGCATAATATTTAAGACACAGGCAGACTGATATTAACCCTTGTTATATCAAGGGTAATACACCTCTCAAATACTGCAGAAAAAGCTGTTTCAGCAGTTGCATTGTACTTTTCTTCTCTTAGAAAGGAAGAGCTTACAAGTTTCTGTTTCCTCTGACTTCTTTCCAGGGGAAGTGAGTCTAAGGAGAGGGTGAACTTCTTTATCTTCTACTTTCAGGATGGAAATAGGGACTAGAGGAGGGTGGTCTGATATTGGGCACTCACCCGGGCTTATGTTGATCTGCTTTTGTGAGCAAGAGGAACTTGAAGCCCAGTAGAATCCCAATTCATGCAGCAGCTCCTCCTCTCCTTACTGTAGGATCTGCAAGATTCTTAGACTGTGTTGATGCAGTAATGAAAGACATACTTGACTAACCTTTGCTTGTCTCCTACCTTCTGGGTTTGTATGCTCATCCTTCAGGCCTCGGAACCACAGCAGTTCATGCCTACTCTGCATATAGTTTTAGTGGGTTTGAACCTCCCTTTTCCACTCAAACTGCATGGAATTTGCTGGTATTTTACCACTTTTTCCATGCACACATTGTACTGAAATATTTTGACGATCCACTGTAAATACCTTGCAGATTTTTTTCCTTTTAATGACAGATTCTCTTCCTTCATTGATTTTTGTAGTTAACTTGTATTTGCCTTGCTATTTCAAATACTGTCAAATACAGCTACTCTATATACCCTCTTTAGCCATCTGTCCAGGATATTTTTCTAAAACAACTCTTTAGTCTGTACACTCTGATAGCTGTGACAAAGATGGCTGCAGAGCAACTAACACCTGTGAAGAAGGTCAAAATTTCAGCGTTTGAGCTGAGATTTCCTCATCACCATAAGCTTCCTTCCAACATCTAGGTCAAACTGTCTTCAGAATTACATCAACATCCTATGCTTATACCCTGACACCATTTTAAAACTTTCATGATTATTGAACCTTCAAGCATTCTCAACTCTGCCTTCCTGTGTCCTCAATCACTGGCTGTTTGGGTGACTACAGGTGCAGAACTTCATGGTCATTGAAAGAAGACCTCCATCAGTTTTAGTAATTGTGATCCTATGATACCTGTTATTAGCCTTGTCACCCGTTTTCTAGATAAGCTGGTCTGTCAGTAATTTATTAGACTGAGGGAAAAGAGTATTTTAATTAAGATATTACCTTTACCTGGATCAAAGCCAGGGAAAGCATGAACTCAATCTACTTTGATCTCTATTATATCAATTCAAATAACTTGATGAAATTATTTGGCTTCGTTCTAGTCAGCAACATTTTTCGTGTACTACAGTTTAGGTCTGTCCCCAAAATTATGCGTTTTGACCATGTGGAAAAGTGCTTAGAAATTTGCATAGCTGAGAACTGGAGAACTGTCCACTGTTTCATACTGCTGCTTCAATTTCACCAACAAGTTGATTAGACCACTTTGATTGCTTTGATCAGCTTGTTTTTTTTTGTTTTTTTTTTGTTTTCTTTTTTTTTTTGGTTGGTGTTTTTTGTTTTTTGGTTTTTTTGTGTTTGTTTGTTGGTTTGGTTTGTTTTGTTTTTGGTTGTGGTTTTTTCCCTTCAAGTGCTTCTGCATTCTTCCCTTTCAGAAAGGCACAACATGATGGCTCTAGCTGAAAGCTGGAGATGCTTTCATTGAATGCAAAGCTTAGCTTCAAGGAGAAATCTAAATAGTGAGTAAGAGTAAGCAGATACAACATCCAAAAATCAGTCATTGTTCCTATAATATGTACATGATCCCTGAAGGCCCTGTGTTGTGTGTCAAATTACAGGGTTCTGAAGCCGACGAATCTGCTGTGGTTTTGCTGTAATGAGATTAGATGGAAAGGGCATAGTTAGTAGACGATACATGAACTACAGCAAAAAATAATCAAGGAATGAGGATTACATCCTAAGTGAACGGAAGATCCTCACTTTTACACCAGACTTTGTACTATTATGGAACTGTAGCAAATATTTTTAAGGTCCAGGCCATTTCCACCCTTCCCCTTGAAAAGATGAACCCTAGCACATTTACCAGGTGTGCTTTCTAGTTTGCACACATGTTATATGAAAGACTGTGTAAAATCTGAACGCTCTAAATATCCTGTGATTTGTAAGTGTAATGCTTGCTGCTCTACTCCCTTAGTTCTCTCCTAGGCCTGCAGTGAAATCTTCAGCAGAGGTCCAGGGAGGGTGTTATTCACAACAGCCTGGGCTATACATGGACTAATGGAACTTGCTAGTTCTCTCTGTTCTGCTACTTGAGCTGGATTCAGACACGTTAACTTCGTTTTTGGCAGCAGTTGGAGCAAAGCTCAAATTGTGCTCAAGTATGTGCATGATCCTGTTATTAGCTGTCAAATTACTAGAAACAGTCCTGTCACAAATCAGGAAGCAGATTTACAGTGCTACTTCTGATTACCTGGATTAGGCTGGCTTCGCAGAACTAGGGCCAAACTTCCTTTTTCAGAAAATATTCCTGACTTGAGGGATGATTTGAGAAGCATGCTATGCTGTGGTAATTGTATAAGGTAAACTATTTTGGATGCAGTGGACTTAATCAGCTTTGAAAAAAATGAAGAGTCTTGTAAAAATCCACTTGCATCTAGAGCGTTCTTCTTTATGTATGTGAGATGTAATTGTGCTGAATCAGGAATGCTGCGCTACAGAAAGTAGGGTTAGGTCTTGCTGTACAGAGTGAGGAGAGGATATAAAAAGCATAAGAGGCTATTTTGACAAGATCATTCGTTCAATGGAATCTCCAAGCTTTTATTTAACGATGATTCCGTATAGCCAGATGTTGCTTAGGATAACAGCCTTTAGTGAATACCGGCCTTGGCTTTTGCAGTGGTCGGGCACGCACCTGAGCCACTTATGCCTGGGTAGTTCAAGGAAACCCTTGAAAGTCCAGTGGAGTTTTTTGGAGCTCTGCAGTCAGGACCATGCTGCAGGCTTACACTGGGGCTGCTGCTCCAAGTCAGGGGTTTGCAGCTCCACTTTCTGATAGGCCTACCACTAAAACTGTGGTGATTGTTGTCACAGCTTGTGCGTGCTTCTAGAGGAAGTTTGTTAACTTTCATACATGTAACGTCAAACCATTGTTTCGGCTTAGAGGTGAAGAAGGCCTGGGGACATAGCTTACCACAGCTCTGAAATATCACCCTTTTCATTTGCTGGATGATAGGTAACGTTGTTTACGATTTTAGAATATCCTTGTGATAGCAAATCTTTATCAACTTCCTCCCAGCAGCTAGACAGAGAGTCTCATGCAAATTCTCAGGTCCTCCTTTGTGCATAAGAATGGAACTTTGACTGGAGTCCAGGCTCCTATGCTGAGCTAATAAGGCTGTATGTCAAAGGTGAGGGTAACTCCATATACATTGGCATCAATAGAAGCAAGCTGAGTGATCAGGAATCCGACACGGTTCTGCCACTGTAATCACAATTTTAGGATATTTTACCTGTGTATTAAAACACATTATTCCTTTAGAGAAAAACCTTCTGAAGGCAGTAGTTCTTTCTGTAGCTAGACAGGAGCTGGGAGGAATTGTTGTTTAAATGTGGAATGTACCTGTTGCTGAATCTGTTGGTTTTGACTCCCCAAAGGAAACAATATTGTCATGAGGGTAACCTGGCTGGCTGTAGGATTGCAGAGTTTTGGTAATAAAGGAATGTGACACACATTCTTGAACCTAATCCTAGCTTTAGCCTTCTGCTCCCATAAGATTTAGAAGTAAAAACTAGTTTAAAATTGATCTTTGTAGGCAGAGAAATGTTTTTCAACTAATTTGATTAGTGTAGAGTTTAAAATTCCCTTCTGATTTTCTAGGAAAGTGGTGGCAAAGGGATAAAAACTGGAGTTTGATCTCTTGCTTGATTTTAGTATCTATTGGTTTCTTTTATGTGTACAGTTTTAAGGGGAACAAATAGGAGTTTTTCCACAGAAATCAAAAACTGTATGGTTTTTGTTCTGGAATGAAAATTAGTGTTTCCAGTACTTGGGGCAAACCTTGGCAGGCCAGCAGCATGGTGCTACTCACTGCTGGGAATGTTCTTCATTGATACAGAGCCAGCTAGAGTGGCCAGTCAGGTGGCAGTACCAGCAAGGCAGGGAGTGTAAGCCTCCTGTTTGTGCTTAGTGCCCTGCTGGGGCTCCTACGGCACAGCTGGGAGCCTGCAGGCCAACGGCAAGATGGTGAGCATCTGGATGTGTGAAGGTTTAGCCACGACAGTTTCTACAGCATTGTAATGTCAGAGGAACAGCATCGGGGTTCTAAATACTTCTGATTGTTTTTTGAAATAAATTTGATAAGTGGTTTACAACACGTGGAATTCAGCCTCCCTCAGGGGTTCACTTGTTGACTGTCCCAGGACAGCACAGAAGTCCCAGTCCTGTGGGTAGCTATAAGCTACCCATGCCTATTTTGTTTTCTTTCTGAGGAAAATAGTGTTTTGTTAGTGATGACTAGGCAACACTTGGTAAGTGTTTACAATATAGGACTACAAAGGATTGCTAAAACTGTCTGAGATGAGTTGCATGACATCTGACAGAGCTGTTGAAAAGGAGGAGTTGAGAAGTAAAGATAAGCTCGAAAGTTTTGTTATGAAGGAAAACTATCTAGTGCAAATGTGACCATTCATCCATAGGCTTGTTTTAGAATTTGTCTTTGGGAGTTCCCCGCCTTAATGCTTAACATCTTGGTGACATTCTTGCAGGTTAATGTTAACAAGCGGTTGTCAGCCTTCCTGAGAAGACAGAACTGTGCCTGTGACTCAGGTCCTTTCTCTTCTAAACAAAAAGGATGGGCAGCAGTGGTGAGTTCTGGTAGAAACCCTTCTTGGATGACCATAGTAAAATTTTTCTCTGCTGGTTTATTCATATTACTTAAATTGTTTCGTTTCCCCTTATTTTGGCACCAACATATTCCAAAACAAGTCAACAGCCCTGACATCCAGGTTATCCCACAGTACCAGGGGAGGAAGGAGAGGAAATATGTAAAATAGAATGTTGTCTGGTATGTGAAACCCCTGCTACCCTAAAATTTAGAAGAAATTTGAAGATAAGAATGGTAAATTCAAAACCAGCATATGGGAAGCTGATAGCACTGTAAAGGATAGGCTGTTTATAAACATCACCTTGAAGAGAGGAAAGTCAGGTCTGGAGTTTATGACTCAGCAGGCAAACAGAAGCTGCTAGAGCTATTGAGACAAGGAGGTTCAGTCCTCACTTTGTTCTGCTCCTAACAATTCACACCCTCTACTACCTCTGAGTGATCTGTAATTGCTGGCATGGACATTCAGAGGCAGAAGAGGCATCATTAAAAGTACAAGTAAATGAAGAACAAAGTGGTTGAATGTTTTTCAATTCGTAGCAATGGTCCTCTAACTTTTAACTGTACATGAAAATGAAAGCATTTAATGTACCATCTAAATAGCCTAGTTGGACTAAAGCTAAGAGTAAAGTATTTATGCACAAGTATGTTTATAATTAAAATTGCAAAATTTTCTACCTGGTACTGTCTGTTCTTACTGTTCTTGCCTTTTTAGCAGTCTCAAAGCTATAAGACGATGTTCTGACAAACAGAATCAGATAAAGTAAGTTTGACTTCTCATTGTGATGGTAGGAAACTAATATGAAACTTCTGAATGTGTGGAAGGATGTGTGAAGCAGATCCTACATCCTGACTTTTGAGGAAGTTCTGAAAATTTTGGCTGTTTCTAAGATATATATCTCTAAACAGTTGAAAAACTAAGTGGTGGTTTGGATTTTATCACTTCTCTACAATGCCTTTCCTAGCTAGCATTTAAAAAAGTGGAATTTCATTAATACTGTACTAATGGCAGAGTCCCATTTGGTAACTCATAGCTACATTCTATTTTAGAAATGAAAGTACGCTTACTTTGACTAAATCAGTCTCTGTATAACTACTGCTGAAGGTACATCTCTTGCAAATTCTAATATAAATTGGGCTTTTATAACTTGTCTTTTGTTCCCCCTGAATGCCTTTTTGACTGCATGGGAAAGGGGCTTTACTTTTGCTATAAGCCTACTGATTCTAGCTGCTGTTTTGTTTCATTTTTAGATTTTGGTCTAAATCCTAAATGGTGCTTCTACTAGTATTTGAATTTCTGAAGTGATAAAGCATTTGTTCACTAACGAGAAAATATAAGACAGTGAAATATGCCTATTGCTGTTTAAAAAAAAAAAAAAAAATCATCCTTGCTGCTATTGCTAGGAGGAGGAGTGATAATAAATAGATAAAAAATAATTAGGCTATAAAAACTGTCCTGGTCAAAATGATAAGCAGATTGTGATATCTTGTTGAATTACCTTTACTAGAGAACTCTAAGCCAAGCTCTGAAACAGCTTCAGGCTTTCACTCTTCAAATTATATAGACAAGTATGATCAAAGTAACAAGTGGAACTCTTCAGACTTGTTCTCTAAAGTGGTCTGGAAACCCCTGCTGCAACTGAGGGGTTTTGCTTTTGTTATAATCGACCAAAAAGAAGCTCAAAAACTCTGAGCTGGTGCAGAAATAGTGAACAAAGCAACGTGCTGCTCTTCCAAGGGAATATTTGCAAGCCAGCAGACAGGGGCTCATATCTATGAAGTGCTTCTGGTCCTGATGTATGGTGGAGGTGCCAAGGTACTGGTCTCTGATTTCTAAAGGAACTGTAGCTTGCCTTTTTATTTAGAGCTGGAATCTGACTTGGAGTATGTGGAGGTGCGTGAGACTTTTTTGCTTTGTCTTCTACCAGGTAATACTCTCCCAGCGAGGCATGAAGCTGTCTCAAATTAGATAAATGAATTTACACAATGTAAGCATTTGTTGAAAGTCACCAATTCACTGAGGACTTGCTCTATTATGCTGATATTTATTGGCTGATTTTTTATAAAAAGCAAGAACAGTAATGCACTGGAAGAGAGGCACAGGAATTTTGCATTGCTGCTCATACCCCTAAAAGAAAGAGAAGAAGCAGGGCAAATGATTAGGATCCTCATGAGTTCTAAGCCTTAGGGGAAAAGAAGATCAGTAGTGCCTGATGAAATTTCTTCACTTGTGTGACCATGACTAACACTCTGAGGTGCTCTGCACCGTGTTATCTGAGGGAAGCGCGAAGACACAGAGATAAAATACTTCCCTATTTGTGTGTTTTCCTTCTGTGCTGCTTCTCAGCTTTTTCATTCACTACCACCTTGCCCCTTTCAGTGGAAATCAAACTTAACGCTTGAATCTACTTTTTTTGAATTAGCGCCGATTTTTGCCAGTTAAGGAAAATAAAATTGAATATTCCTGGCACTGAAATTACGGGACTGACTATGCTGCTTGTTGCCCCTGTACTCGCTGCAGACTACAGTCATGCTTTCTCTATGCACTCATTTTCCTAGCTGCAGGGAGGGACAGCTGGAACAAGACTCCTGCCCTGGGGTGTCTGTAAATCTCAGTGAGAGATTCTTCAGAGAATGGTTTTCAACACCCATGGTGTTTCTAAAATATTTCAAGAGTTTTAATTAGATGCCTTCCAAACTGTTGAGAAGATATTCCTTGGTAGTCAAATTTTCTAGAAGTGCCATGTTAAGACCAAGACCTGTGATCCGGGAAGCAGAGGAGATCTGAGCTGATTTCTTAGAAATATTGTTTGACTTTGAATACCTATCTTAAAGCCAGTCCTCCACGTGTTGCCTTATGCTGCTAACAGTGGAGTTAATGAACAGCAAGCTCTTTGAAATCCCATAATAAGCTGGTGGGGACATACTGTGGTATCAGCAGTAACTACCTTGGTAAAAGTCACGCTTACTGCAGACTTTGTGATGGATAGATGCCAGCAGGAATTTCTGTGGTGTATCTCCCCAATATTCTTGCTATGTAGGTTCTTCCTTCATCTCAAACACTTTCAGGGCTCACCCTGAACTTATGAAGTAATGAAATAATTAATAGAAAACCCAGAGAAAGAGTGTAATGGAATTCTTTGATCTTTGGGTGTTCAATCAGTCAGAAGCAGGAGTAGAAACTACTGCTGTAGGGAAGAGTGTGTGTATGTAAGTATACATATATTCTAAAAATATGTGGTTTTCTCATTATGTCAGCTGAAGGCACTGATTTGAGAATGAAATTTGGCAAGCAGACTTAGTGTTGTGTGCAAATGTACTGGCTAAAAAGCAGAAGGGGATTTTCCATCCTGTTCAGGGCATCAGACTGGGACGGCCAGGATAGAACATGCTAATTTAGTTTATTTGCCTCAAACTCTGACCTTTAAAACTGACAAAACAGCAGTTTCTTGCTTCAGAAAGATTTGGGACAGAGATCCAGTAAAAACTTAAGGATTTTTGACAGGAAAACACGAGGTACCTGTGATAACCTATGCAAGTACCTGTTCTTCAAATGTATTTGTTTATTCTAGGTATGATTCTTCTGGAAGTGTGATAGCAAGGGAATAAAAGAAATATGTTCTCTGAATAGTTATAAGTATCCTTAATTTTCACCAATACATCTTTGCACTAAAAGTAATCATGTATGATTGATAAATGCTTTTGCCTTTATAGAATAATTATGGAACATTCCAAAGGGATAATAAAAATAAGTTGTTATTTCATGAAACAGCTTAAACTGCAACAAGTAACAGACAATACGCTTAAGCATATGTACAAATGAAAGAAACATTTAATTTTACAACTCACTGTAGCTGGAGGATTTCTTACCACTCTACATTCAGCTCATAAAACTTCAGGTGTTTCTCACTAAAGCAAGTTTGCATTTTCTTGCGGTTCAATTGGTCTCAGCAGTCTTCCAGTACTCTCAAAGTAAAAATGAATTTATCTCAATAAAAATAGTGTTAGAATGCCTTAAGGCTCAAGCTCGTGTTAGAGCTTGATGATGGCCTGACTTTATTGGGACATTGTATACAGGCATATTAAAAGACAAGTTCTGTCTGAAGAAAGCAACAGTTAAAAAAAGATCTGTGAGTGAAATGAAGCTGTAAAAGTGGATTGACTTGCCAGAGGTCACAGAACTTGTCAGTTGCCATGCCAAAATTGGCATTTCTTGAGCTCCAATCCAGAAATGATCAAGCTGAGACACGTTCAGAAAATTTCGGGGGTTTGGCCTTTTATCACTTCTTTTATTTTCAGAAAAGACAAATCAGAAGTGTGAAGCTTCTCCATATGTATGGGTCAACTAACTGCTCTTACCATCAGAGCTAGCACTCCAGCCAGGCATGTTGTAGGAATCTGTGCTTGCATTTGTGGTTATTCCTCTGCAGATTCCAAGTAGATTTACTATGGCCCTTAGTGGTGGAGGAGCGTTTAATCTACACTTTCTGATTACTTTTTGGATAAATTATCATGGGGAAGGAAAGAGGGGGTCTTAAATTAACTTTAAATATTGTGGGTATGGGATAATGGATGTAACTTCTGAGTTCAAAAGTACAACAGGGAATTTGTCTTCAGTGGACCATACTGAATTCAAACTGGTTCCTGGTCTGGTCATAAGCAAAGCCCAAAAAATGCTTCATGCTGACTGTTAAACATTATACATTCCCTGAGCTCTTTCCTGTTCTGAACAGGTATGAGTAAGTGTTGTTAAAAGCTCTAGATCTCTTGTCAAGACATAAGTACATATTTAATAGTATGCATAGAATGGTGTAAAGAGAACCTTTCAGTTCTGGATGCTATCCAGACTGTAGGTTGTATAGATTTCATGTGCATTTTGTGTCCCTGAGTCCTTGTGGGAGAGGGAAGATGTGTGATAGAAAATCCAATTTATTCAGAGCCAAAAGATGATAACCTTGAAACATTTTATTGAAGCATTTTGATTCGCTGAGATAGATGTTTCTTTCATGAGCAGATGTTCCTCAAACTCTGCTCAGTTATGTGCAACGTTTTCATGGTGGCAGATAACGGCTGCCTGGTAGGGGCTGATGTGGAACCATCGAGCTCTCATTGCAAAGGAGCTGAAGGCATGGGTTCTAGCAGTAAAGTCACAAGAACAGCTCACTTGAAAAATTGCTTTTGGGGTTTTTTTGTTGTATTTCACCTGGACTCGCTCTTGACTATAGAGGAATGCTATAGCAGTAAAAACGAATGAGGGCACTCATTTATAGTCTATTAAAAATCAATAGATTCTCCACCTGAAATCCAAGCTGTCAGTTCAGGTTTTGTCCTTTCTTTCTAGTAGATTAAGATGTACTTTTTATTATTCGTCTCTGCTGCCTTTTTCTTTCTGAAACTGAAAACCATGTTCTCAGAGGTGTCTGAGGACAGGATGTGACTAGCCGCACTAAGGGTGTGAAGAAGACACATTTGAGACTTGAGCTAAAATAAAATAACTGAACTCTTTTTAAATACTGCATTTTCTGAAGACTTGCTCTGGAATGGTGAAGTGCTGTACTCAATTTTACACAATGACACCTTGCTAATTTTGTCAGTATATGTGATTAAACAAGAAGGAACTTGAAAATTATTCATCCTAAACACCCTGTTGAAAATTTGGAGGGGAAAACCCCCAACCTGCTATTGAGTTTACTGAACCTAGAAGTGAAGCTATCTGGTCACACCACGGTGTCATAAGTCTTGGACACAAAGCAGCTCTGGGAGAAAGGAGAGGTCCAATGTCTGCTTGGGTTCTCCCCTTGGCTTGCCCACAGGTCCTGCTCCTGAAGCAAGCCAGGCTCTTCCTGAGCCAGTGATCAGAGAGCCCCCCAGGAAGAGGGATGGTGGTGAAGTGTTTGCTAACTCAAACTGCCGACTCTCTGGACATTTTAATCTCTTGTGCTGATAGCAGTTTGTGCTATTTACAGCTCTTCTGGTTGCAGGTGATGGAGCCTTGCTCTTGGGGAACCTGTTTTGCTGAGGATTCTCTACAGTGGCTAATGCTGATCATGATGGATATAGATTGATGTTATGAAGCAGAGCAATGCAGAGTCCCCAGGCAGGTGCAAGAGAGAGTCCTTTAGTGCAAAAACCAGACCTTTTTATGCAGTTAGGCCATTATCAGTTACATTCCATTTAAGCACAACAAACATAACCAACCACCATACACGGCGATGTGAACACGTGATGGTTATATAACTTTTTTCTACCTCTAATTCAGCTGAGTCACTTTCCCACAGTCCTCTTCTATTTAGCCAAAGTAGCGGGCCTGAGCCCTGATTTTACCAGGGTAACAAAGCCCTTATTTTGTAAGGTTTAGCCTATATGCAACAGGTTGATATTTCTTTCTTCCTGTTACATATATGCAATATGAATGTTGCTTGTAGTCATTGGCTAGAAAAATACTCCATCTTTCCATGAAGCAGAAAGTTTCACACTTTCACATTCGAGGTCCAGTGAATAACTAGCAAGTAATACTTTCCTAACTCCTGTTAAGTACAGGAGTTTCAATATCTGACCCATACCTTTCTTTTCTCTCCAATAAAGACAGGCAAAAATTGTTATTTAAAAATGATACTAATCCATCAGATTTGCTGAACAACACAAACATAAGCTGACAAGAGTTGACTAAAAAAACTGGGTAATTAGGAATGCATGCTATTTTCATCAGTAATTCTGTGCATGAAACTATGTGTGCATGTAACTGGGTTTAATTGCATGCATTGAAGTAAAAAGACTGACTATTGCTCTTTTTGTTGTAGAACTCTATCATGCTTTCAAAGCCCTGGTGTTTGTGTACCAAGGACACTTAAAATAGGTATTTTAGAAATTACTTGCTGACTTACAGCCTTGTAAGTCAGTGTCCATCCCATCAGGGCAGGAGAACAAGTAACAGTAAAATTGCAAGTAACAGTTGGTCCTTGGAGGAATTTCAAGTGATTTGAATGTACAAAGGATCAAGAAGATGCAATTGAGAAAATTAGCTTTGTACTCGGACTCTGATGATGGTTCATGAAGTCTGTTTTTGAAAGGACTTGCACTTTTTCTCCCGTGCAGTAACAGCCAGAACTTTGATATGAGTATAAAAATACGCGAATCCAGTCTGCTTTCCTTTGTCCGGTTTGATAGGCACTGAAAGCAGCAACTGTGAAGGAAGTGCTACTCAGTCTTGGATTGTAGAATGATCAGGGCAGATGGTAACTTCAGGAAATTGAGCTGCCAGATTCTAACCTGTCAGTTCAGAGCATGGGCAAGCTGCAGCTTTATAGAGGCTTAACACTGCCAAATTTGAAAGATTTTATAGGGCTAAATAAGAAACATTCCTGACAGCTTGATAATTTTCAGTCTGTGCTCAAAAGCAGATGGATATAAAAGCTTTTAGACTTAACAGTTGTTTAAAAATGTTGACAAAACAGTGTTTTTGCATTGAGCAAATAAACTCTTTCTGCATGGCTGAAAGAAAAATCGCAAGTCTGAGACTGTCTTTGTGGGAAATGTCATCCAAAATGACTTGGGACACGGGAAAGTGTTTAAACGAAGTCTTAAGGATAGAAAATGTTAGTTTGCTTTAGCTATTCCTGCTGGCAGTTTGGGCTATGACAGGCACACAGCATAGGGAACCTGGTGTGGCAAGGACTTGTATCTCTGTATCTTGCTGGTTGCCAAATGTGATTTGCCAACCAGCCCGCTTTGGCTGTGACTTGGATACTTGGCTCTCAATCCATGCATTGCATCAGCTGTGTATTAGAGGGAGTCTTCTAAAGAAAGACTAAGAAACAAGTGAGACTGAAGTTTGCAATTAGATTCTGCTCTGCCTTTTTCTGTAAGAGCTTCCTGCAGCAGAAAAAGCTGATGAAGATGAGCTAGGTGAACATTTGTGACTGAGCCCTCAGGAAGCACAGTGGCTGTACAGTGGTATGCATTAACATGCTGGTTGCAGAGACACACCAGGGAGGCTCTGGTCCAGACAAAATGCCTCCTTAGCTTGATGAAGGTTAAGGGTTAATTAGCAGCTGCCTGCTGATCAATAGCTTGAACAGTATTCAGGGGGATTGTTTTGGAAGGGGCTCTAATGAATGCACGAGAAGAAATAGCTGCTGTTGATATATGGGGCATGATCTAGGACGGATCTAAGACAGCAGAGGGACACTAGGGTTGGAGTTGAAACCTGTTACTTCTTCATGGTGACATCTGTGTATTGTTACTGGCTTCTCCACTAGATTAGAAGAGCAGCAGAAAGTTTCAAGATGAAGTTTGGTGCAAGTGGGAGACTATATGGATGTGAATCCAGACAAGCCTTGTTTTTTTCAGTGTTGGACCAGTTTGTACAATATTTTTTCCCCATGCACACACAAGTCTAGCTTCTATCACTTGCACCATGCATAATTGGATGTCCTGTAAGCAACTTAAATATGCCAAGTAGGCTAAACTTTTTCTTAGGTTCAGCTTTGTGAAGAGGTTATCACTATTGCCTTGCACTTCTGGTATGGTACAAACAGGTTGCAGCCAAGGTCGATTCACTTCATGCTTTCATACAGATAAATATTCTGCTATCAGCCTCTTTAAACCCATGCTATTAGCTGCCCTTTCAAATTCTGTTGTTCTTAGCAAGATGGGATCCCTGGAGTATTCCATTGCATCTTTGATCTGGAAAGTTTTGGCCCTGGGGCTTACTTTCTGATGTTTTAGTATCTGGTCAATTTATACGAAAAACTAAAGATAAGCCACAGGGTGAAATAGTTTCCTCCTATTAAATAATGCATTACAGCATTTTATTTCTCTAATGCTATGTTTTTGTTTATCTTCAATTTTCAGTTTGTTCTGCAGATGTGTTTATCCATTGTCATGAAAATCATTGTTCTCAGAGATCTATGTGCAAAGCAAAGTGTAAATGGTCTGTTTGCTAAATTCAAAGAAAAAAAATCAGTTATTAATTTTTGTGTTATCGAATTCTGTGTATTCTTTCGTGCCTCTGCTTCTGTTGAGTGCTTGGAAAATGAGTTATTCCACCAAAAATATTTTATAGAATACTATATGGTAAATTTTTCTACTTATATGGCAGAGAAGTTGAGGACACTTTACTAACATTAAAGTTGGTGCCAGCAAGGTTCAGTCCTTTCTGTTGATCTTATGACTTATTGACTGCCTGGTATCTGGAATTTTGAAATGGCAAAAAAGTATCAAAATACCTAGAATCTAGAAAATCCAGGCATTCTGTGCAATTCTGAAAAACCATGACCGCTAGTCATACTTTTGTAAGTGTCTCTGTGCCGTACAACCGCCAGGTTCCAGCCCTGGAGTGCATTGCATTGTCAGAGGCACTGGTCAGAAGTCTTTGGCTTAGCCCTTTTCTACCTGGTGGCAAACTGCAGCATCAGAGGGAAATGTAATGTAGCTACCTCTCAGGTGCTGAGGTCACCTGTGGTACTCTTACTTGAAGCAGTTAAATAAGCTCCTGAAGACAGCCCTATACCCAAGGAGCTTTGAAACACCCCTGTGGTGTGAGTGGGAGGAGAACGATCCAGTCTCTCTGTGGATGTCCTTGGTATTTTGTCCCCCTGCTCCTCCCTTGGGGCAGATCTGCAGCAGCTGCTGTAGAGTCCTAGCCCTGCTGAAGCCAGTGACAGTGACAGCTGTGCCTTTCCCAGCAGCTGTACATCTGCCTCTAGGGAAGAGAAGCATTGGATTTAGCAGACTACATTTAGAAATATTTTGCAGGTCTCCATATGTAACCAGTTTCCCATCTGGGATGTTGAAATTGCAGAAGGTCCCTGCTGCACCCTAGGCACAGAGCACCTTGGCAGTTCCACTTTACAGCTTGGTGCTTAGTTAGATCTTCGGAGATGTTGTAGTAAATCAGGCTTTTGAATTTCCAGATTCTCAGTTTCATTCCCCCCATACTAGCCTGGAAGCCACCACGTCACTTGTACTGTAGGGCATTGAGGTCTTAGATAATGGAACCAGACTTTCAAAATGGCAGAGAAAGGTGGAATGGGGTAGCAAGAGGTGACCAATGTACCAGAGGTGGAGGATGCAGAATGTGCTGTCTGGCAGGTGCATGCAACCCTGTGGAAAACATGTAGGTATGTGAATGAAGAGAGGTTCTGGCCTACAACAGTTATGTCTTACAGAGAACAGTTCTTAAAGCTAGTAGGTGTGATCTTCAGTGTCTGATTTTGTAGTACTTTTAACATGCTCTGAGTCTTTAGGTTATTGCTAAAACCAGGGTACACCCATTTTCATATTGTACTATATAATTCCAAAGGGTAGTGGTGTCTCGGTTTGAAAGACAGGTGCCTGCCAAGCTACATGGGAAACCCCCTTGGAATGGAAAATGTGACCCCTTACCTTCCAAATGATTGTAACTTTGAAATGAAGGGGCTTTCAGGCAAAGCTACAGGAGAAGGACTAGCAGTTCTTTACCAGCATATATAACAAGGCACGCAAACAACAGTGACGGCAGCGTCACCCAGAGCCCCAGAGCCACAGAGCCACAGGCCCCGCGCCAGCCCGCTCGCGGCCGCGGGCGCGTTCCCCTGCGCTGCAGTTCCGGTCACAGCCGCCAGGGGCGCTGCTGGCTGCCGGCGGGGCAGGGCGGGCGCGGCGATTCCTCCACGCCTGCAGGGGGCGCTGCGGCGAGAGCTCGGCCGCCTCTCTCCACACGCTAATGGCGGCTCGGGCAGGGGAAAGAGAGAGAAAAAAGGGCATTTTCCTTGCAAACTTGTGGCGGGCAGCCGGTCTCAGTGCCACTCAGGAAGCTGAATGGATTATAGCAGGAACCTCCAAGCAGCAGGCTGGAACAGCAGAGGTTGGCACATGTGGGGTGACAAACAAAGTGTAGCAAAAACTCCAAAGCTATGGCGGGAGCTGTGGGGCTCTGGGCAGACATGGGGTGTCGGGTTAAAGTAGTGAAAAACCCAAAGCAGTGACAGAAAACAGCGGGGCTGGGCAGTGAGGCGCTCCCCTGGATAGCTCAGCGGCGATGGCTGGTCCTGAGGAGGGCTCCTGGCACAGCACGCGCTGGCCCTGGGCTTCCAAATGGCAGAGGAGCAGAGAAGCAAACTGGGAAGCCCCAGTTACAGTGCTGAAGGAAAAAGAAAAGAAAGAAACAGGCAAAAACCACAGGGCAACAGTATATCCACTGCTGCCACCATATCAGACGCTGCACCATGTGGCTCCTGACTGGATCCCTCCACCAGAAGGAAGCAGCCGCCCCTTGCCCCCAAGCCTCTCAGGATCCCTGCCTGCCCGTTACCATCGTGATACTCCCAGAGCCGGGGGAGGCGGTGACCATTCCAGACACAAAACAAAAATGGGTCTGAGATATAAACCATCCCCAAGACAAGTAGGGATTAGGCTTATACTCTTCTTTTACTTGTTAATTACCTGGCAGTTGAAACAGACAAGTTGGAAGATGATGTCCTGGTTTCCTTTCTATTTGCTGCTGTAGCTTTGCATCAACTTGCAAGTTACCTTCACTCAGTGACAGTCAACTACCTGAAAGCAGATTTTCAACTATTTTTTATTTTCCTGTGTAGACTGTCTAACTCCTGGCTTGTGTTCTTAGTGTCTGACGTCCTTCTCCTGCCCTGTTAATGTATGCTCCAAGAAGAAGAATGTGCAAGCACAACAGGCCATACATTTTGCAACAATTGTCCCCAACAAAGTGCAACTTTGAGAACTTCAGTAAGTGAAAGTATTTTAAGATGTTTAAACTGAGATAAAATGGCCTGCAGGGATCTTGCAAATGTGTTATTATGAAGAGTTTATGTCTAAAAGGAGCTAACACGACTAGGGAAGACGAAAGTAAAATTTTGTTTTTTTCATCCTTCGAGTCTGTGTAAATGAGGTTTTGTGAAGGACAAAATCCTGCGAATCCAGTTTGCGTTATTCTCTTATTTAAGTGCACTGCTTTGAGTTGTGCTATTCTTGTGGGCTTCTTCTGGAAGATGATTCAAGCAATGAGATAATTAAAGTACGAAAATTACCTTGGAGGAAACAGTGCTATCTGAGCAGAGTGCTATTCTATGGTGATAACCTGGATTTCATTCAGAGGTTTTTTATGGAATATGGGCTTAAATAACTTCCGAAGCACTTTGAGGAGAAAATGATGAGGAGGCTGTAACATAAAAGGTGCTTTTATAATTGGGGAGCTAAGCTGCTAGAGAGGAATCAGAATAGCAATAAAAAGGCCTTACAGTTAAGATTTTGTGTTGGGATTTATGAGGGCATAGTTCATGTCCCAGGCTATCAGTCTCATGTGACTTAGGCAACACAGCGTCTCTGCTTCATTTTTCCCTTTCTGGTTCAGATGAGTGCAATTCTGTTTTGATACGTAATGCATGGGGAAGGACAGGGATGGAAGGCTCTGAAAGAAGGTCTAAGTGTCTGATTGATTTACTGGGGCAAGTTAGTGCAAGATGGCTTCTAACCTCTCAGCTGTACCAAGGTTGAGTCAACTCGGTGTTTTGTGTGAAAATAGTACTTGGAAGAATATTCCTCTGACTTTCTCATGGGCACCACACCTTTCATCCTCACTCCATAGTCTTCTGGAGTTCATTTAAAACCTGCTTTGTTTTAAGCACTTCTCTGAACAGCAGGTCTAGTGAAATCTTTCCTGTGGCTTTGTTCTCATGATTGTATCCTGCTTAATGAAAGTTGTTGGGTTTTTTGGCCTGAAATAGATGTTTGGCGCAGAGTAAAGCGTTGGCTGAGGCTGCAGACTTCCCTTCAGCAGGAATGTCTGTCCTCTTGCTACTTATGTACATGAGGCTTGAGGCTTGCAGGAGCATAATCTCTTTTGTCAAACTGAAATTCCCTAATGGGGATAGAAGTCAGCAATGAGGAGCTGACCTGGAATGGTTGTGTAAGACGAGTTTTCCTGAAAAACTGGAAGACTAAAGAGGCATATCTGCAATTCTGTTGCCTCTCCATTGCTTCAGCATTGCTGGGATGGTTTTATGTAAAAACTTAGAGCTAGGGAAGTTTGTGCTAGACTTTCCTCTTTTCAGACTCAAATCCCTCTTTATTTTTCCAGGAGTTTATTTTCTTTGTCCTCATTTCTTTACATGAGGCTATGCTCAGGATATGGAACTACTTTTTTTTACTTAAAGCAACAGAAAGGGCAAAAGTAGTGTCAAGGTTTCAGGATGTTGTAATCCTCTTATTGCAGTGAGAATCTCTTAAGCAAAGGTTCTCTATCTGGAGAAGAATGTTTTAAAAAACTTGACGAAACAATTGGACTCGTTGGTTAACACCACTCCCCTCGATACCCCATCATTTAAAATAAGCATTTTGAGGCTTCAGATTAGCAGTTTCTATACCTAGAAGCTAATGTCTGGTGAAATTCAATTCTTGACAATTTTACATTTTCAGGTACCTACTGCACAGCCTTAGAAGCCTGCCCTACCTGAGTTTTGAAATGAGAAACTGTGCTGGAAGTAAGTACAGGTTGTGTGTGTGGCCATGGGGCTATGAGGGTTTTGGTACCTGTGCCAGTGCTCTCCTGGTAATCAAAATGAATTTCTTCTCGGTCTAATGGTTGTGTGGTTAAGGTTTCATGGTTAGACAAGTGCAGTAAATCTGGGTCACAACTCTTTGTGTTTTCATCCACTTCTCCACTTTTGGCTGAGAGTAAAATTCAAAGGCTTAAAGACAAGTATAATTAACTTTTTCATTAAGTATTTTTTTTAAAAATACCATCATTTTCTAAAGCTTTGAGCTTTTATTGGGTTTTCTTGGGTCTTACCATAAGATAGCTGTAACTATTGGTGTTGGAAGACATTGTCTGTAATTACGTTTCTTAAGACAGCCTAAAGAAACAGGTAATTGCAGAGACGACACTTTATTTGCTGATCTCCTTTTTGTGAGAAGAAGAAAGCAAGCAGTCTATGTTCAATGAACTTGCTGAAACTTTAAGGAGCTGAATCAACTCTTTTGTGTAGATTCTTGAGAGGAGACTAGAGAAAAAACTGGGATTTTGCTGAACGAAATAGCTTCTACAAAAGTGGAGCAAAAAGTTGGGCATAGCTCTCTGAGACGATATAGAAAAGGTTAGTCTTTGTACTGGCTCACGGAAAAGGGTGAAGGTTTAGCTGAATAGTATTTTATCTGAATTGATTCCCTCAACCTAGCTATAAATCAAGGCTTGAGTAGTGTACTAGAGAGTATAAGATACTGAGATATAAATCAAGGCCTGAACACTGTACCTGTGAGTATAAAACACTTGATGATGTACAAGTCAAGACTCAGAAAGTGCCTGTATGAAAAGCTTGGGGAGATAAATGGTGGCACTTGAACACTGGGTGTTTGGAATATAAACCAGGGTTGGATGTCTCATTTCGACGTTACTTCTTGAACACACGTGCACCTCTCAACTGCCAACTCAAACCAAAATACTCCAGTCTCATACCTGCCTGCTGAGACAGCAAGCACTTCAGAACTTATTTCTGTATGCAGTCTTCTCAAAAATGAATTTCTTGCTGTGTACTGTGCTTTGCATGAAAGAAAAGGAATGTTCTTTTGATAGCAGGAGCTTCTGTATTTTGCTATCAAATATAATGAAAATTTCTTACGTAATTTAAATGTGTATTTTATTGAAGGAGGGTGGCTCCTTTTCATTTACTTATAAAGTGACAGGTTTTCATCTGGGGAATATGTTTTCCTAAGCTTTCTAGACAATCTGTTTTGAAGAGGAATTGTGACTCAGTTGCCAAGCAATTTACTTTGGCTAAGAGTTCTTTTAACTCTCCTGAAGAATACCGATCAGAGATTTTATCTTTGGGTCCCCCTGATTCATACAGATTAAATTAACTGCTTGCAAAGTGCCCATATTAAATTAATACTGTGTTGAAAATTCTGTGTGGAATTGATGCCTTGATGGGCTTACCTAAAAACAGAGGCCAGACAAAATTAAGGGAACAAAAAGTGGTTTTATTTATTGAAGAGCCTTCAGGTACATTTAGGGCAGATGAAGCCCACCCAGGAGCTAAACTCAAAAAATGGATGACAAGTCATGGGTTTCCATATTTTATAGGTTTGGTCCATTTGCATATTGGGGGTTAATCTTCCAATTACAGCTTCAGGTAATGAAGTCATTTACCTCAAGTTTGCTCTNTTTTATTTACACAGGGCCTGAGACGGTCAGGTGTCCTTGATTCTCAGGCCTGGAGAGGAATTGTGTGTGACCAAAATGGGAAAGCAGTAGCTAACACTCTGTATGGAGTTTAGAGTTCTACACTAGAGAATTACAGGATTGCAAATATATGAAAAATACGAAAACTAAAATCCTAAGGCATCAGAATCTGATGGACATATATGGTCATGGATGAAATGTAAACATCCCTTAATTACTCTGAGACTGATTCATGGCCTCATGATCCAGGCATTGTCGAAGTTGTCAGTCTTGAGGTGCGGGAAGAATCAATAGAGGAGGTATCATAAGTTATCTTCTTTTAATTCATTATTTCTTCCTCTTCTATAAATGGCTCTAATTTGTGAGGTAAGGCTCACATGATCACTCAGTAATTTAGTAAAACTGTTATAGAAAAGATTAAATACCTGTGCTGGCAGTCTTCCTGAACACTCTGTCTGTTAGCTATTAAAACTATTTTTACTTCCATATTGTTGAAAGTCATGACAAGGTTTTGTTAGTTCCCTTCTCAACATCTTTTTAGTAAGCCAAAGATTTGCCATCTCGCTAGTTTCCCTTCGTTCTGGTACAAACAAGAGGGAGATTTACTGTGGTGTTCCATCTTGCAAGGTAGGAGACATTAACTTGTTTGGCTATAATACCTTGACTTCAAGTTGAATTACAGTCCAAATTTCAGCGTTGCAGGGATGCATTACAGCCTTTGCTTTGAAGAGTTGTGGTTTAAACAAGGTATATGAGAATAAGGTAAATAAGTCAGGGTGAGTGTTTAGGTGCAGAACCTCTTTAAGTAGAGGACAATTGTCATTGTACAGAAATCTGGGAAGCCTTACTAAGTATCAGTGTGAAAACTATACCTCTCCATCCATGCATAATCACATTTCCAACTGTACCTCTTCCCAGTCTTCTCATAAGTTTTAATCTTTCTTAAAAGTGCAGATGGAAATTTAAGGGTAATTGGTTTACAGCAAAAATAGATCAGTAGTATTCTTTTTAGGCTGATAAATGCTGTATTCCTGCGTATTTGAAGGCTTTTGTGTTGATAGTGGCTCAATTTACAGACAGAAACAAGTATATCTCTTCTGTTCTCTAAATATGTAACTAATATTAGAAGTCTTCCTTCTGGAAGATGCTGAATATCTAATTTCCAATGGTAGAGGATGGTTGAAATGACCTCAAGGTTTGTGCTTTCCTGACACACAAGGTAAATGTTCCCTTCTTCAAAGTATTCCTTACTGGAAGTGAATGAGAAACCCCACTGCACTGCCTGGAGTTTAATCCCCTGTTCAGCACAGTAGCAGAAAATCCTGAATTCAGTTTCTGCTGATTATGAGCACAGAAGTTGTGGGGGTTTTGACTGCCTATTGCATAAGTTGAGTTGCAGACAGTTTGTGTTCTCTGTACAGCAAACTATTGCCCAGTGATACAGAAAGAGCCAAGACATCCTACGCCCCCTGATTAGCAAAGTGCTAAGGTAGGGAGAATTTGTGTTTTGAAAGGGACGGAGCTGAGTGTAGTTATGAGTAAGATCAAAGTCATGGAAAACTAAGGTGGAACACTGTCTATTGTTCACTCAGTTAGGGGGAAAACACCTAAACTGATTATGTGATTGAGTACTAGCTTGTTGACAAACAGACGGGGGATAATTTGTAGTTGTAACTCAGTCTGTTAATTTTCAGACTTCTGAATTCTTGGTTTAAGTTCTAATACTGTAGCATAGATTTAATGTTATCCAAATACAATTTTCAGTAACCTGTTTCCATAGTTCTGCATTTTATAACTTCCTGCTCTTTCATAGCTAGGTTTAATTTCCCTTTGTTCTTTTCTTCATTGTTGTTTAATCTAATTGGTGGCCTTGGGCTCAGGAAGTAAATGTCAAATCTTAATCGGTTTCCTAGTTTGTATATTAAATGCGATCAAGTTCTTCCTTTTCAGAAAATCTCTTTAGTTAAAAGCACATATATTTATAATTGCTGCATGGAACCTCTTGTAACCCTTTCTCATTGCTTGTTTCCAACTTATGGGTATTTAAACTTTTCTGTTTACATAATGTTTATTAGATGATCTGACCTGAATTTAAAGCAAGAGAAAAAAACCCCACACGTAGGTTCTTCCTTGCAGTAAAGCTGCCAAGCTCATGTCATCTGTGTCAAGTCATTTTAATACTGAAAGGTATCTAAAGGGCATGGCAGCAGCTCTGCTACCTTTCTCTTTTCTCTTTGGTTCCACTTATGTGGTTAATATTAGGGGTAGGATCAAATTTCTGGGTGTTCTGATCACTCAGGCTCTAAAAGCTGTTAGTTACCGCCCTGAAGCAAAGAAGCCACATTTTCATACCAGCTGAAATAAACACAGTATTTCTACAGCTGTGTTTACAAGGATTTATGTTGAACTGTGTTATCAGTTTAAGAATCATCCTAGAAAATTCAGGAGTCATCCAGGAAGGCTAAAATAATTGTATTTGCTGTAAGTAATGCAGAATTTTAAAAAAAGCCCAACAGGTCATAGATGGCAATAGAAACAGTCGCAGCTGAAACTCAAACATTCATAGCCTGAAATACCTATATGGACCATCCCTCACATGGGCAGCCATTTGAATGAGTATTTGTGCAGTGTCTCATACACAAGGTGCTTGGCTCTGCTAATGAGGTTGTAAATGTGCATTAATGACAGGACTGTGGATAGTAACTCATTCAGTTTCTGCTGTGTTCTCTGCTGTGAAAACTTATGTGACAACTTAGAGCTGGGTGTCCAAATGTTCTCCTTGAACAAGGTGAACACTCTGGACTTCCTTTTTCAGCACAAGAGGAAGCATCTTTCAAAGATCAATTAAACTTACAGGCATATAATTATCAAAATGGTGGTTTAGATTATTTTAAGTGCAGTTCTAAGGAAGGAGGTCACCTGAGGGCTGAGTAAATGAATGTTCATTCCTCAGAGGGAGGATGGAAGGGAAGGCTTTTTAAGGGTTTAAGAGATCAGTGTGCAGATTTTTGGTAGGATGTCACCCTGGAGATCCTAGACTCTTATTTTGGTCATCACAGAACAGCAAACAAGGAATTTCTTCTTAAGAGGAGGAAAAAGGTCTCAGTTTAAAGAAAGAGTTGCTTTTGTTCAAAAAATACAGCTCAGAGGCGTGCTTGTACTCCTGCACTTTTCCCAGAGAGGTGTAGTTTTGGAAGCAGTAATGTGTCAACTGCTGTGTCACAAATCTCAGTAAGGCAGGCTCTGAAGGAAGAAGGGGAGAACATTGCTTATTGTTAGCTTGCTCAGAGCTGGTGTTTTTGTGGTGGTTTTTTGAGAATGTAGTTAATTACACCACCATGATCTACCTTGTTTTATACATTGTGAAACAATAATAGGCTGCTATTGATGCCATTGTAAAAGCAGGATTTTGTTGGTTTTCTTATTCACTGCAAGTAAAGGGATTGTTTCTGTTCTTTTCAGCAAGTGCAGTGTCCTTCTTGTTTCTGCCTCAGGTTCAAGCTTAGGATATTGAGCAATTACATAAACCAATTTAGACCCTACTGCAAACTTGGTTCAATTCCTTCTGGCAAATTTTAGTCCTCACCTAGAATTGCACCTGAAGAAGACTGGCATCCTTATGTTGCTAATTTTTTTCCTTGTTTTGAGTTTTTATTTTCCTGTGCGAATTTTACCAAAGAATTATCTAGCATTCATGCACACAAATTACAACTGTCAATATAAATGTAGGTTTGGTGGTTTTCCCGTTTGAATTTTTGAATTAACTCTCTTCCCTACTCCCCCCAGGCTTTTACAGTGTCTAAATTTGTGTTAGCTCGCTAGGAATCTATGCTAATGTCATCTTGTATTCGTGGACTCAAGTGTATTTATGCTGTATAGGTTAATTCAGATTAGCCCAACTGTTCAAGCCATTGGTGTTCACAAGCAGGAAAATCTCATTCAGCTAGCACAGAGCAGCTCTATTAGTGCAGCTGCTGAAGCATGAAATAACACCCCCAGCCCTGGTTAAAATGAAGCAGAGAGAAAGTCCTCAAAAACCAGAGCTTTTGTTTTCAGTGTAGCTTTACCAAACATGCAAAGGCATCAGTGGCTTTATGAACCTCACCCCTCCTCTGTATGGTTGTTAGCCTGTGAGTTATGTAACTATGCAACACTCCTGACAGTGCTGTCTGAACATGTTGGGGGAAGTAAGGTAGGAGTTTACTTGTCCATTCTAACTATTGAAGAATTATGCGTCTTATGGTGAATTTAGTTCCTAAAGCACATTTTATTGGAGTCCTTAAGCGGCCATCATCCAATTACCAGTGCACAGCTCAGATGCATTGTAAGGGCTTGCAAGTCAATTAAGCCCAGTTTTTTGTTTTGTTTTGTTTTTTTTTTAATGAAATGATTTTTCTAGGACACTGTCCGTGATCACTTGTGATCAGAGAATGACTGAGCTGAATCTTCCATTTAGGTGTGAAAATATTTTTCATTGCCACTAAGAGGAGATTAACTACTTTCCATTGCTTTAGCTAGTTGCAATGCATCAAGGTGCTCTAGGTTTGGTGTGTGTATCTATCAGTCTTGTCTACAACTCAAGTACCTTTTAGCTCGCAGCTGGAGTTGGATTGGAAATCCTTTTGCAGCAGTATTGAGAGACATCTCACAAACAAATACTAACACATGATGGGGAGCAACAAGCGAAGTTCATGCCATGGTTCCATGTGACAGCCCCTCGAGATGTGGATAACACGGGCAGCAGAGTGCACTTCAGCCCGTTTTATCTAATCTTACATGAAGTTATGAAATAGTTGTTTTCTTAAGCTTTGTGCAGCAGCAGGATGCCTCCAGAGCATTGGGTGCCTGGTCACGACCCCAGAGAGGCCATCTCATGCCTCTGTTAGTGGAGCTACTTTTTCTCTTTTCTTCTGCATAGTTTGCTTCCTTGGGAAAACTTCTGCAGGTTTTCTAGCACAAATATGAGCACTAACCTGGACAAACCTTATTGAACTGCTCTGGGCAGGCACAGGACCTTCTGGGTAAGAAGATTTGCGTCTGTTTTTCAGCTTGAATTACATGAGTTGGATATTCTGCAGCTCTTATTGTTCAGCCTGTTAACTCTGCTGAAAGGGCATGCTGTGTTATAGGAGTCAACTTTTTTCCTACCTTTCTTTTTCCTCAGCTAGAAATGGACTAATTGTCCAAACCTGGTAAAGAAAATTGACATGAAATGCGTGACAGGTTTTGCCTGTGTGTGTATTCTCATGTCTCCAAGTAAAGACAGAGCCATATGCATGGTACCAAAGATGACATTTTCTCTCTAGGGACCTGTCCTATATAGTTTATGAAATCAACCTTTGTCTAAGTATGTAAAAAGCTACAGGAAATTTTTGTTCCCATGGGAAATTAAGTTTCTTTTCCAATACTGAAAGATGGAAAAGCAGCAAAATCTAAGGTTAGAGGGGAAAATAAAGCTGATTTTGAGTAATACAATGCAAATAGTGTAAAATTTCAAACAAAAAAAAGCCTGTAGAGAATGCTGAGGCAAATAGAAACTGGCCGTCTGAGATGAACATTTAGATGCTTCTGTTAACATAGCCTGACCTGAAAGGAGGAGAAATTAAGTTGCATGCATTCAGTATAAATATTTTTCTTCAAAACTCCATGGAATCTAGTTTGCATCTGCATAAAAGTCATTCTTTCCTTAAAAATAAATCTTGCTTGTGCATAACAGCTTTGATCAGACTCAAGGAGAGGAAAAAGTTCTTAAAAAGACTCTAAAAGCTATCACATCTGGTTCCTTGTGCAACTGCTCTACTGGGCAGATTTTTTGGCAGGGGCTGCCAGAGTCCAGATTTTTCAGTTCTTCCCCAAAAGCAATGTCAGGTTTTTTGGAGAGGGCAGACAAGCCCGAGGCTGAGCTTAGTTGGCTGTACTGCACAAGGTACTCAGAACATGGGATATGCAGGCTGAAATTTTCACAGCTCTAAGAGAAGGATGAAAAAAAGCAGATCCAGTGAGTAGACCTGAAAAGTCTAGAGGACAAAATCAGGAGAATAGGAGTAGGGAAACTAGTGTCTGGTGGAATGGTACAGTGTTGAACCTCAGGAGGAATTGAGGAGCATAAGACAGCAGAGTTGGGGGAGTGTTTTTCTCCCTTTCTACATTCTGTGCCCTCCTCTATCATCCAAGACTTGTGATATGGGCAGACATGTAGGTCTGTCCTGCCTCCTCACCCAAGCAGTGGGATTGCTGTTGCTCCCTTTCCTACTGTCATCTTTTTATCAAGCTTTGTATTGATGTCTCAAATTATTTTGTGTGTTGCTGTGACACTATAGTGCTCTAAAATGTCCCAAAATTATCAGTTCCTCCTGAAAGGGGGAGAGAGGTAAGTGCTATACCAAGGTCAAGTAGACTGGGATACTTCTGGAGGTATCTTTAATATCTCTGCTTGTCTTCTCTTACAGTTTAAGATGAAATAGTTGTAAGGGGTACTCATCATGTCTGCCTTGTTATTCTGTTTGTTATAGTGCATCACTACAAGGTGAGACAGAAAACAAATAGCAGCCTCATGTCTGATTTTTCTTTCTTTTATGTTAGAAGTAAGAATTTAACCTAAACCACTCTAATGAAGGCTTATTGCCCTTTAATTCTTCACCTTGATGTCCTGGAGTCAGGAACACTCATGTAATAAAGTAAATTGAGAGAAAACAAGAAGAGCCAATCGATTTCTCAGTTGTGGTGCTAAATCCAGCTTGCATTTAATTATTCCTCTGATAATAAACCAGCCACTATTGTTTTTATTTTAATGTTTTTTTGAGTGGAGTTGGCTATATCAAGATATTTCAGGCAAAATGCAGTCCTCGCTTCTTCATTTACGCTAGAGTTGGCTAATCACTGGGACATTTGAGCTACTATATGGCAAAGAGAGAGCTATAAGCTGATTACTGAAAGTGCAGAAAATTAATGTTTTTAAGTTCTGAGCAGAGAGATAAGGGCTTCCTGAAGATATGCTGAGATGTGATGTTCTTTCTTGTCCTTATCAAGTTGTTGGTGAAACTGCCCCTTCTATACTGAACCATGATGTAATCCTGTTCTGCTGTGAAACATTTCAGTTGTTGACTTGGTTGGTTTTTTCCCAGATATTCTGTAACATATATTTGTTCCTTCCACTGAAAATTCAGCAGCTGGTTGCTGGTTGATTAGCCTTTAATACTGTCTTAATTATCCCCATCAAGAGGTACTTTGGCTTTAATAATGTCCATGTAAAGGCTGTATTAGTTCGTGGCCTTTAAGGTCTGTCCATCAGTTGCAGTAGAGAGAGGTCTCAGATGAATGGTATTTCTTGTGGTTCTAGAAGTCTCAGCTAACACTAATATAGCAATTTTGTGAAGGTTTGGTGCTTATGTGGAAGAACTTGCAATCAAAATGTCAGAGGAAGAAAAGGAGGAAGGGAAATGATGCACTCAATGTCGCAGAGGTCGGTGACAAGTGTTCCCTTCTAGTCCAAATCTTGTTCTGTCCTTCCATGTTCTCAGAAGAGTTCCGAAGTGCTAATTAGGAGAGGACATTGCCATGATATAAACGAGAATATTGCAGAACGTTTTGTAGATGTCCGAAGTTAGGACTGATAACATGATACTAAGGTGGTGAGTTAACAGACATATCCAATGGACAAGTTGATGAAAGAAAAATAGTGTGGAGAGTTGCCGGGATGAACCACACATACTCATAGAGTTATTGGTGGAACTCCCTTTATTGCTTATTATAGGCCTGGTTATATACATTAGTCAGCTTGTTCACGAGCCACTTAGCAACTTAGGATTGGATAATAGCTGTTATCACATGTACAATAGTTAATGTGGATTGGCTATAGCTAAACAATCAAATCGTGCTTTTTCTTAATTCTTTTCTTGTGGTTACATGCTTCTGTTTTCCCATCCTGTCTTCTCATCTTGTTACTTTCCTACCCGTTCCTTCTTTCTTGCTTATTCAGGATAATCAGGGTTGCTGAGGCCTGGGTTGTGCACATTCCAATGAGCAGCTCCCGTGAGAAACTGCTCCCAGTATCCATTTTCTCTGAGAAACTGCTCAACAATTCCTGAAACCTGGGTTGTGCACGTAGCTTGGCTCTGTCTGTCCTTGCTCAGCGAGCCATTCTTCTACAAAATAGTATTAGGATGAACGAAAAAATTTCCTGGAATCATACAGATTTTGTCAAAACAATGAAACCACCCTCCCCATCCTCTGCCAATGCCTACCCTCTCCAAAAACAGAAGAAATGGAAAGAAAAAAGATGTCTGCAGAACAATGCCACCTTATAGTGAACATCATAGTTCGGATAACAGAAGCTTTAAGGACTGTCACGATCACAGCTTGAGTTTCATTCGACCCTAGTATCCACATCAAAGCTTTGATGTATCATAATGGCAATTTCCATGCCCTCTCAAAAGCTGCCCTAGAAAAGTAATTTTTTCAAATCAGAATTGGTAGTTGTATCAAGTAGCTGTTGTCAGCTACTTGAAAGTAAGAAACACTGAAGGGACAAGGAAAATATTAGGGACTGCTAACTGTATCCTTTTCATAAGTCAGGCAGCCTAAATTGATTGGAAAGAAGTGAGCAAAGCTGCAGCCAGTTTCTGGATGGGGACGGTGGAAAGAAATAGCTCTGCTTCCTACTGAAACTTGACACCTTGTCTGAAACCTGAATGGTAGCACATCTGCTCTCTAAACACAAAAGTGATTTGATGGTGTTACTTTGAAAGCTCCACAGCTCACAAATGAAATACGAAAAACATGTAAGACAGGTTATAAATTAGAGCATAGAGCTGGGGGCAGGTACCTTGGAATGGTTAATCTCAGTTCAAGCTGAACTTACCCCAAATTTGCAGTGCTCATTGTGTCTTATTTCACTAGCATTTAACGGACATGGAAGTTGTAAAGTTGCTTATATTAGTTTTGCCTAAGAAAGTTGCCTTTATTCACATGACACTTACTCATCTGATCAAGCTAATGATACTAGCATTTTACTGACTGATCCTTATTTCTGTTCTACAGTGCAGGAAATAATTTTTTTACATAACCTTTGGATCACGTGAGAGAACTGCAGTTTTCACAGTGAAAGCAGTCATGCATTCAACTTCTACTTTTGAAAGCCAAAGGCCTTGTCAGCTTACTGGAGTGTTAGAGTCTGAGGGAGATACGTGTCTGTCACAAGTAAGTATGTGTTAGTGTGCAGATCTCTAAACTCATGTAAGGACTGGAAAGAAGAGCTAGACGGTGCTTACCCTTAACTGTGCTTTGCTTCTAAGCATAAACATCCTTAGAACTGATCTAGAGCTTCAGTAACATTCAGTTCTGAAACTGTAGAGGAGCTGGAATTGGTAGGGATGTCTGCTTGTTGTTTTCTCTGGCCCTCTGCTCTGAGCAGAGTCAGTAAGAGCAGGCTGCTCAGCCACCCCTGCAGACAGATTTTGTAGGTCACACAGCCTCCCTGGGCCCCTGTTTCTATATATCACCACCTTTGGAGTGGTTTCTTTGCTCAGGGTAGACTTAATTTATAACCAAGATATAACCAGAAAAATGCATCTCATTAATACTGTTTTTGTTTTCCCTAAATCAGTATATTGTGCATTTCTTGTTTGAATGCAAGTAATTGTGCAGAACCCTGATTTTTGGCCATAGCTCAGCTGAAAGCACAGTATCCTGTACTTTTCAGACTACATGAATTGTTTACCGAGGATCTGTATATGGACATCATTGATTTTTGTGGGATGAATCCTTGATTTTGTTTGAGCATTATCCCATGTGGGTTATTTGACCTTTCATCACTACTGGAACAGGTCATAGTGGCTTTTTAGATGGAAATCAAATATCTGACAATCTCAGTTGCGTGTACTCCATTAACACTGGTCTAAGTAATATGAAAACAAATTGTTTCTGCCTAAGTTACTGCTACCTCATTTACTACCAAATTATTTAGCAAGGGATACAAGGCTTAAGAGTTCTTTCTTTGAATTCTTAAATATTAAACCAGTACTGATTCATAGGAGGTATTTTGGACCCATTCTTCTGGGTGTGCATCAAGATAGTCTTGACATAGGAAGGATGTTTTACTCCCTGGTTTGCTGTTCTGTAAAATGTCTTCCAGGGAATGAAACAGTAGGGGTGATTTAGGTGACCACTTTGACACTGAAGTAAAATAGGGATTTCTTAAGTGTTTATGTAAGGCTCAGGGTTTTTGTAACACTTTTTTTCTCCTAATTCAGTTAGCTTCTTCAAAGACTTCACTGTTTACTGGTGCTATTGCCAAAGAGCAGAGAAGTAAAGAAGCATGCATTTCCTCTTAGCTTAAAGAATTTTTATTTGAGTGTAAGAGGGCACAGGTTTCAGCAAAACAGGCTAAGAAACTAGCCTGAGGGCTTGTGTAATGGATAAAAGTACGGAGCTCTGCAATAGCAGAACCAACCTGCAAATTTAGCTCTAAATATCTAAGAACCTCCACATGAGGAGAGGTGTCAAGACACCTTGCTAGGAGGAAGGCATTTCCAGTAGTTACTGCTTTAAAGTGACTCATTTTGGAGCATGGGAAACAAGACTGCCTCAGGGAGGGCTGCGTGGGCAGTGAGCCCTTGTGTGTCAGGAGGTGCCAAGTGCACACACCTTGCAGGTGATTGTCCAGCCATGCTCTGATAAGGGCAGAGTAAGATTCATCTCTTTCTCTTAAAAGCCTGAGTCACTCTGAAGACAAATTTTTTGCTTCTACCCTATGGATTAGGCCTGTTGAAGTGTTTTAAACTATCATATGCATGCTTTCTTAATCTTTAATAAAATATTTCTTTAAAGGATTAAAGCATTTTAAAGTTTACCGTAATGAAGCATCAGTTGCTGGAATAATGAAGCTTAAAGTGTTTGTGTTCTGGTAGTTATGAGTTTTCTCCTTCTAAAGAGATAAGGTGCCTTCTTGCAAAGTAGAATTAGCTGAATGTTGATGTGCTTGATAGTGTTGAGTCACTGGCCAGTGGTTGCTGTCTTGTGGAAAGGCCATTTAAAGTCAGTGTCACAAAAAGTACTTAGGCATAATGAAAAGCATATGAAAATGGTAGAAATATAAAAGTGTTCCCTTCCCCACCATCTCATTATCCTCTAATGGTTTGCTTGTGATTTGAAGTGTGTTTTCTTGTTAGAACCAGCAGCCTAATGGCACTGTCCTGAGAACAGAAGCAATCTCCCTGTTCGTAACAAGTTTGCTTTAGCTGGGTTTTATGCAGCCCTGCAAAAACCCCAGATTTTGGGGTATTTTGATGCAAATTAGTTGTATGGTCTCTCTGAGTAGTTTAACAAGGTCAGAAACTCAAGTAGTAGCTGCAGCATATGCTCCAGCTGGTAGCTGAACTGTGTGAAGACACAAGACCTGTCTATTATCACAAGAAAAACTGTTCATTGATTTCTCTCCCTGCTGCTCCTTCCCCCCTGTTGTCACAAGAAGTCAGTGCTTGAAAATTACAGTAGATGAGCCTGTTGTTTTTGGACTGGCTGGGTCATGTCCATACGTGGGGGATAGTTGTGTGTGATGACTAAAATTTTCCTTGGTGGATAAGCTGAATTTTGGAGCAGCTACCACTGAGCAGTGGTGATATATCTCAAGTTTAACTCTATTTCTATCTGGTCAGGGCCTAAGCCTTTATTTTTGCATCCAGTGCTACCTCTTCCCTCATGCTGTTTTGAGTCTTAACCTCGCCTCCTGCGTTAGACTCCATCCCAATTCTAGACATCTGTTCTCAGCCCTACTCAACATGTTGTTTCTTTGGCTTTACGCTAGGCTTTTTCCTACCTTTGCAACTTTTTCTAGAAAGTCAATCTTCTTCTGGCTTTGCCTTGAGTATCTTGCTGTGCTCTCCTGTCAGAGCCACTCTTGCAGTTAGCTGACTTCAGGCCTTTTTTGTTGGGTGCACATCTCTAAATTCTGGTTCCTTCAATTTTTGTTCTTCCTTTGATTTCCATTCTCATTTGGGTGAGCAAATTTTCTCCTTTTCTGGATATTCCTGCTACACAGGGACTCACTGAAATGGAAGTTATGGCTCTCCACTGGGAAGGGCTGTCCCATTGCTTTAGAGCCTTTATCACTGCTGTGTGTGCAACACTAGCTTACGTGTCTTGGTATAATTTAAACCTGCTTGTAAATGCCTATGATAATGTTCTTCCATTGTTTCTCTCCAGCCTAATTACATAAATGTCATCATTGTAATTTGTAAATGCATTGTGGCAAGTGTGTGTGTTATGTCATGTATTGGCACGAGTCATGTGGCACTGCTATGTCCAGTATATGTCCTGTGAAGTTTAGCATGTTGGAAAACATAGCAAATGAGTTTTAAAACTTCTCTCCAGCGTGGGTGGTGGCTCCATGTATGTAGAAAATGCTGACAATTTGGGACAATATGAAAGGGATGACAAAGATGGCAGGAATCCTGGAAGTCATTTCAGTGAGGCTCAAAGCACAATATAATTTCCACTTGAACGTTAAAATTTCCCTGAGTGTGATACACAGAGCATTTTGTAATAGTAAAATACTGTCGATATAAGTGATTTCTTGTTTTTTTTTGTTTCTGTAGTGAATGTCAGAATACCCGCTATGACCTCATGTAGGTCCCCAAAGCAAGAAGCTGTTGGCCAGAACAATAGTTTATGTTCCCACCTACCAAGACACTTGGCTAAGAGTCTCTGCCAAGCAGCTGGCTGGGATACTTTCACCCGTACTCTGATCAGCTTCTGTCATTGTAGAATGTTGTCCCATGTAAAATGGAAAAATACTCCATTTGCTTCAATTTGTTTTCAGGGAAAAGGTCAGTCTGTAACCACTAACCAGCCCCTGCTTTTGTAAAACAACTTGTGAGGAAAAGCAAAAGCCAAAAATATTATCTCAAATTTAAATGCATTGGTTTTAAGGGAAACACCTAGGTTCAGTGGACAGTGACTGGAGCTTATGGAAACATGCCTTTTTGAAACGAAGTCTAATTTCCATATAAATATGATGGTTGGAACACACTGCATATTGCTTGCAACAGTAATGGAGTTTACTCAATGAAGCTATTGTTTTCCAATGCATATATGTCTCAGTGAGAGTGAAATATTTTGAGAAATGGAATAGCCATGATAGCAGTGATGTCCTGCTGCTGCTAAGCAGAGGACATTAAAATTAATGCTGTAAACTCACTGTGATCAATTCTTTCTAAAAGCAGTGTTGGAGCACAGTTTTTGGAGTGGCACCTTCACACCCGTGAGCTCTCTGAGGCACAGACTGCCATGCTGTGCTCCTGTGGTGTCCCTCCACAGGGACAGAGCTAATAATGCAATTATTATGTGAAAGTAAGGAAAAGAGAGATCCCATTTCTGTATAAGTGTTGGGAGTGGGGGGAGGAGTGTTTTTGTGTGTGGTTTTATCTTTTTTTGCCTGAAGTGATTTCATGTATCTGCAAATAAATTCATAGTGTAGTGCTTTCCAGGAAAGCACATTGATGCCTCCGTATCTCAAATGAAGTTTAGGCTTACTGCCTCTAAATTGAAGAATTTAAACTTAAGGCTTCTGATAGAGTGGCTGCAACTTTTTGATTCTTTAGAATAAGTACTAATCTAAGGCTAAGTATGCTTTTTGCATGTGGGCAAGACTTTTATGTATCTCAGGATTTTCAGCAACAGCATATGGAAAAAAATGCATGAGGCAAAGAAAAATTTGGTTAAAATTTCATTTTCAGTCCATACTAAGAACTGATTAACTAAAATAGTTCTATCAGGTCAATTTTCACTGAAAATTGAGTCTATAAAGAAAGAGAATTATTTTCTGGGCATATTATATAAACTGAAAAACATAATTTCTCTGGGGTGCAGGTCTTGCAAGAAAGCAACAAAAAATAATTAGAAAACAATTAGCTGATGGTGTACAGCACACTGTGGATCACTCATACATTTTTTGACTGTTTCCCAGAAATTGAGAAATGCAGGTCTTGTGCTGGGAGACTTTTATTAGGAATCAGAAAGGTGCTTAGTTTAAAAGATAACTTGAAAGGTTTGTGTGACTGAATGGGATGCATTTTTTGTTTAAGAAGTTACCAGTGAATGACAACCACTGCTAGGTGTGGGTTCCACATTTCACACTAAAGACATTAAGGATCAGCCTGTAAGACATGGAGAACTGCATGCATCTGAAGCTCATTTATGGAGGTTTTGTAGCTCCTATTCAGTTGGAATGTAATATTACTGAATGTACCATTGGCAAGTAGTTATGGAAATCTGAGTGGTTTTTCTTGTGTATTTATATATTCCAGCTGAACTACTGTAGCAAATTTAAAATTTTAATTTCTGTTTTCCATTGCTATTAAATTAAATAATCAGGCAAATTAGAGTTGAAAACTCGTATGTGCAATGATGTTTTTTTTTTTTTTTACAGTAAGTTACCAGCCTTTAATATTTGGAGAAAATTAAGAGGCAATTAAAATATATGTAGAAGGTGCAAGAATGCGCAGGTCAGACTACACGTATAGCTTCTCTTTTGAGGTGAGTTTAGCTGTGAGTTTACAGTTAGTTTAACCTTCATGGTGAAACACACTAACAGGTTTCCTGAAGGGGCTTGTTCTGTGCTTTTCATCCTGAGAAAATGAGGTTCCCTTTGTCCAAGTCACTTACTAACAGTTTTACAACCAATAGGTTGGGCCAGGGAGAGAAAGTCTTCAACGTGCATTTAGGAGGACATATCTAACTTAGAAAGAAGTCTATTCTGCTGAGATCTGAAGGAAATAGGACTTCATGGGTTTTGATTTTCATTTAAATAGTGCAATTTTGTATTGACCTGCCACTATCCGTGTTCTGCTGAGCCCCCACTACTGCCAGAGTGGCGATTTGCACATTTTTTGGAAGTTTCGACTAATTTATCTACAAGTCAGAGCATATCAAACAAAATTCAATAGCTTTCTGAAATCAATTATACTGTAAGTGAAGCAAATTTAATTCCTACTGATGCATTTTTCTTAAAGCCAAGGGGTCTAATAAAATCAATGCATGTAAACAAGCACAAAGTTTTATAGGGAATTTTGTTTTGTTTACGTAGCCTTGCAGAAATAACGTGTTTTCTAGTGCTATGTGTTTTCCTAATGAAAAATATAATTTCTAAGGCAGATATTTTGGATTAGATTACTATAAGGATTTAATATTTTATAATTGCATTAGTTTTGCACATAGACTAACAATTAGTGAGTGGAAATGTTTATCCACGCTATTCTAATTGAACTTCAGTGGAAACTTGGTAAACACCAATAATGTGCCTTACACACCATCCTGCAAGGAATTTTTCCTAAAATCAGACTCTACTCAAGGAATTCTTTCTTTGGAAATGGTAACTATAATGCAGACTTCCCTTAAACCCATTAGTTTTTTATGCAAATGCAATGATTAAACAAGCCCTAAGTTAATCTATTTTACATCAATTGAAAGGTACAATAATTGCTGCAGTATCTGAGGGAATTGGGCACCTTTTCTATAGATAAGGTTGCTAAGCTCTGTACTTGGTGAAAGGCTACCTAAAAAAGAAAGTGGCGAAAGATCTTTACAATTAAACGTTAATTTCCATCTGCATCTGTTAGATGCATGTCTGTTTTTCAGTGTGAAGCTTTAAGTAGCTCTTTCACTGGGTGGTTAGGAGAAATTCTAGATGTTTCAAGATGCAAATTTGCCTTGGTTTTCTTACAAAAAAGGGAAAAGATCCAAGTGACTGTAAGTACCTTATACCTTGTACTTCTTTGTGTACTTCAGACGCAGAGTCCTTAGATTGCCTCTTTCACTGGGTGGTTAGGAGAAATTCTAGATGTTTCAAGATGCAAACTTGTCTCAGTTTTCTTACAAAAAAAGGGACAAGATCCAAGTGACTGTAAGTACCTTATACCTTGTACTTCTTTGTGTACTTCAGATGCAGAGTCCTTAGATTGCCATCAGCATCAAGTTCCTTTAGCTCAGAATTTTGACTTGCACTTTCCGTCCTTCTTGAGCACTTAAACCTGAAGAGAAGCAGGAGAGCTGGTATCACCGAGCAGGCGCCCATGCCCTCTGCTAGCCTCCTCCTGTAAAGATTGAGCTCATTGTGCTGGTGTATAACTGCAGAGGGCAAATTGCACATGACATGGAGACAACCAGTCATTCAGACATAAAGTAAAACCACTAAGAGGCCTAAAGATGAGCACAGATGTTTTCAGATTGTGTTCTAAAGACTTGCGGGAAGCAAAACATGCCAATTGCTAGAGCAAAGCTATCAAATCTCCTAAATGCTCAGTTGGTTACTCTGGCATTTTCTTTTCCTTTATCAGCCAGTGCATACTCCCTGTAGATGGCTAAGGCACTAGAAATGCCATGATTCTTTGCCAAGTTGTGGCAAAGAGGTCTTGGAAGCAGCTTGAGGTTGGGAATTTAGGGATGTCTTTGCTTGAGGTCTTGGAAGCAGCTGAGGTTGGGAATTTAGGGATGTTGATGTTTGTCTCTGTCGTGTTTGCAGTGAGTATATTTTCAGATTAGTTTAATTAAGTATGTTAGACATCTTTTTAATGTGGAAAAGGCCAGGTTCTGAAACTAGATTAATTATAAGTGATGTATGCTACAAAATTTATGAAGAAGTCTATTTTGTGGTAGCTAGATCGTCATCCTGTATAGGATTTATTTAAGGGGAGCTTAAAACTTTATGGAAGATGCTCCCTCATGCTAGAAGAAAGACACAAGAAAGTGTCTTGCTCAAGAAAGCTGTAGGATCTACCATGGGTATTTTTGAGGAAAAGTTAGACAAGTATCCATCAGGAATGTACTAATTCTACTGGTTATATGATGGAATGGAAAAGGACTGGCTGCATTTGTTTATGAGCACTCAATTCTGCTTGAAGTGGTAGGAAAAATTGCTCCGGTACTTGTGTGTGTTTGAATTCCCATTTCTGAGGAGCTCTGCTGTGCCACAAGAACTTTTTGATGCCTTTGTCAAAACCATCCTTTTTATACAGCTGAGAGACTGGTACTGCTCTTTCAGCTCTGGATCCCTGGATCTCTCTGCCTGATTGCTGTCCTGCACGTGTGTGTAGTGGGGAGCTGAGTCACTTCATGTCAAAGGATTGAAATGAAAGCTGGGCACTGCTCTTAATTTGTAACATTCAGTTTTCTATCCTGTTTTTCTCTGTAGCTACTGCACTGTAGTAAGGCTTTGATGAAGCATCATGTGTACTGTAACTGTATCTTAAAGTTCAGGGATGAGGGTTGAAGAGAATTCTCACTTTCGACATCCCATAGCAGAAACAGAGGGTCTATGAATGCTCTTATAGCTGAGGGCCAGCCATAGCTGAGGTGTTTGTGCATTTGCTAACTAAATACTGTCAAGGTTAGCACCGGCTGCTTAACCAGCTTTCTACCATTTTACATCCTTTTTTATTCCAATTTAAAACTCTTATCAGCTTCTAGCAAAAGCCCTTTCTACATTGCTTTCCTTGGCACAAGAGCTGGGTGGTTTAACAGGGCACTATCAGGGCTAATAGACTATGATTAAATTTGCCAGCTGTATTTTGGTTTCTGGGCAAAGTTGAGTTCATACAGGTCCTACTCTATTCTGCCAGTGTGTTCTGTTCTTGTCAGAAGCAAAACTACTAAATCTAGGGGGAAAAAGTATTTTCCAGTATCAGAGAACAGGTTTCTTGTCTCTCTGTCCAGAAGAGTGCAGTTGTCATCCTTGGTGAAGGAGCAAATGTCTCCAGAGGGAGACATGGCAATGATGTGCTGATGCCAGGTGATGAGTTTTTTCACTCCCCCAGCTTCAGGTGTGATAGCCTCTGGATTAAGGGATCTGTGCACTGGGACAGTGAAGTTCCAAGTATGGTTTGCACCTGAAGTGCTCTGGAATTAAAATGTGCCAAAAGGACCCACGCTGACAGATACATAGTGTTTCTACCCAGCGTGAGGCTTAGCATTCAGGAGTTAAGAGTCTGTCTTTACCACAAAGAGTTTCTATTTTGCAGTACAACATTAGGCAGTGAATTTTGAAGAGGGCTTTGTGTTCAGAAGAGCATCTAGGTACATTCCATAAGTTATAAATGGGAGATGTTTTGGAAGAGTGAAACAGACGTGAAAGCAGCATTAACCCAGCTGCTTAAAGGACATGTCCATATGCTTGGCTGTGGTGCATTAGAAGCAAAAAGACACAATTACAGTTAAGTTCAAAAAACAGAAGTAGGTATAATTATAAGCCACTGCAGCAGCTTGCTGACAAAAGCTATTTGATCAAATCCCTAAAAAAGGATGGAGTGTGCCAAGAATTTAAAGATCAATGGCACCTGTGCAGTACCATTTGGGAAGAACCCATATTTTAGGGGTTTTTTAAGACTGGGTTGATGCTGAAAGGATGCACGCTGTCTTGATTTAAAATCTACATTTCTGTTTGATGTGAATTCTGGCTTTCAGTCTGATGCAGAGCTTTTCTTCACCAGGCAGAAATAATTCAGGTGCAATTTGACATCGTAATGTCTCCAAAAACAAGCCAGCATGAAAGGTTCTCTCCTTCCACACAGTCATTCCTGCCTCTGCTCTTGTGTTCTTTATCTGCGTGGGTGACCCTAGCAGGCTGTTGTGAGGTTGTGCTGTACAGTGGTGAGTGAAATGCTGTGCCCTGAGACATCCCCACGAATGGGAACAGCAGTGCACAAGGGTCTGGTAACCTTAGCTGAGTTTCTCTCTTTGCTTTCTGAGTACTTGAACTGTACCCTTACTTTCCTGATATGTACCCTGGAATAAAAAAAAAAGAACACTATGTAAAGGAGGAATTTCAAAACACGCTGTTAAGCAGAAGGAAATTTTCTACAGGATAAAAAAATCTTCTCTTTTATTCAGAGAATGCTGATAAGAATTGTTGCTAAGGGAACCATTTAATGTCCATCCTTGGATTCGATAGTGTACCTGAGCAAACTATTACACTGAGTCAATGTCCCTTTATTTCTTAGGGCAGAGGGCACCCAGAGAGAGAAGAGAGCCACCCAGAGAAAGGCTTTTAGAGAGAGAATGCATTATGTCTTTCAGCAAACGTGGTTGACTGATAAAATGAAGGCATGTCTCTTGCTACCTTCCTTTTTTTTTTTTTTTCTATTGGAGAGTATAATTAATTACATTGCCCTGAACTGCATTTTGATAATATCCAGGAATGGAAACCAGAAGGGCATTTAATACAAGCTTACATGGAAATGGAATTTTATATTCTTGCTTGATTAGCACTGAAGAGCAGCAAAATAGAAATGAGCCTTCTGTTCTGTAAAGGAAGCTGACAGGTTGTCATAGGCTGCTTTTGGGGTTAGGTACACTGGGATGAGAGTAGGGGACACTTGTGCTGTGAGTATGAGGACTCAGTTTTCAGAAACGAATGTTATGCTACAGAGAAGACTGGAGTCAAAAGAAAGTCCTTTAGAAGGCTTTTCTTCAGTCAAATGTTGCTTATTGAATTAGTTATGCATTTAAAATTCTTATCAAAATACGCAGTGTGTAGTTTTCTTACTTCCAAACTTGTTCTGAAAACAGAGGTTTCTTTACAGCCTTTCTATGACATGTCACCATGGAAGCACTTACAAAAATAATATTTCATATCTTTTAAATAGTCTTGTTTCTTTGAGATTGTTTCCATTTGATAGAAAAAGAAAAGGGGGCTACAAATTGTCATTTACTGGAATAAAAGCTGGTCTTGCATATTTTTTTAAACAGTACTGAAGGTTTAAAATGCAGCATTCTTTGACTTCAGGCTTCATTTGAGTGCTTTTACATTTTAAAATTAGATATATTTTAAATCAGGTATGAGCTTACCATCAGGTTGCAATTAGAAATTAAAACGTTTTGTGTAGACTTAGATATATTAGCAAAAAATTTACTCTACTGTGTTACTAGTATAGACAACATTTTACCTTGTGTGTAACTGCTCTCAGTTGAACATAAAGGTTTCTGCTGCTCACAGGACCAGGTAAGAATTACCTTTCTTCACTGGCTGTATTCTTGCTAGCAGAAAACTCAGCATTTGAAACAAAAGTTCAGTTGCCACCCTGCAGTAAAACGTGATGCCCAGTGCGGGATACAGTTCATGGTCTGTCTGTGGATTTAGTCTGTAAACTATCCTTTTTTTTTACATTTAATGACTTGTGGGATATGGATGGATATTTTGGCATAAGTTTAATGTAGAGTGAAAGGTTGATATAAGTAAGCTGATCTTAATGAAGTCACTCAGAATTCAGTAACAGAGAGGTTTGCAGTGGGGAGCAGAGATATAAAATCAGTGGCCTCCTTTTTGGCTCTCGTGGCCTTTCCTTGACTCAGCTCAGCCAGACAGTTATCCAGAAATGGAGTGGTGCTTTAACAGGATGATGTGTTGAACAAATGGAGACTGTTTCCAGGCAATGGATCAGATGTGGAAGGCCTGCTAGGAGTGGGTAAGGCAGATGTTAGGAGCTGAAAGGAACTCTGCTGCTGTATTTCCCGTGCTGGCTGCTGGTTCTTGGTCTATGCAGAGCCAAATTCAGGCCTTGGCTAAAAATGCAGTACAACTGTCCACATTAGCAGAATCAGAGTGCTGCTTCAAATGTCAGAAATCATTTACTGCCAGACACTTTCTGCAGCATCTGTGCAAGATGAAATGACCTTGACTCTTTTGTCATGAAGACCTAACAAAATTAACTCACCCTCTCCAATAGACTGTGTCCTCTGGGAGAAAGTGACTGAGAGAAAAGTTTGTGTTCTTTACTAAGTCTGTTTGCACTTACCGAAGCAAGAAGGCTAGGTTAGGTCACAGCTCTGCTTCGTGTTCATGTCAAACAGAGGGAACAAATCTCAGTATTTCTAATATTCCTGTGGGAATTGCTCAAATGATTCATTTTTGAATGACACCAGTTGTACAGTGGAAGCTGAAGGATTGGGGCAGAAACTGAGTTTTAAAAATAAATCGTGAAGGAGTCCAGCCTTTGGGTCTTTCATTTTTTTAGACTAACTCCCTAGGCAATACTTCACAATGAAGAAACGTTACACGCTCAGACATTCCTTTTGCTGTCACTAGCCTTTTCTTCTCAGACACTGACAGTATTCTTAAGGACAACCTTGCTGACTACTGGTAAAAAGCAATTTTTAAGCTGTTGAAGATGTACGATGTAGACCATAGCAAGCATTGTTATAAAGTTAATTTCTTTTGCTTTCTTGAGCTATCTATGGGGTTCAACCACTGGCTGCTAGAGATTTAGCGAAGACCAAGTACTTAGAAAGCCGGATGAGAGGTATTAATGTCTTACTGCTACTAAGCTCGACAATGGAATGCTGTTGCAGATTGACTGACTCGAAAGAAAGTTAAGAGAAGGTTGAGTAGAGCTCTTGGAGCTGGAAAACCATGTGACAGTATGTTTTATTTCTGCCTCCAGTTCAAAAGACACAGAAATTGGGTGAAGGTGTAGCTAGAGTTTGGTTTGGTGCTGACCCATGGCATTGTGCCTGTCCTTGGGAAGGAGCAAGGAATTAGCTTTTTCTGCTCAGCCTTACCTAAAAGTTGCCTCTATACTTGTGTGTGCCAACTGTAGTGAGAGATGGGAAAGCCCCTGTTGCTCATAGACTCAGTTTTGAAAGAGCTCTTATTAAATGGAAATTAATAAATGATTAATGGAAATTATTAGCGTTATTTTCCTGAGAAAACTTTCACCCTGTACTTTCTTGAGGTTTCATCTAGCAGGGAATCAGTCATCCATTTGCTTCAAAAAGGGGCTCTGGCACAACATTCCTGGTGCAGATAAAGATAATGGCTTTTGCAGCTGAAGATATAGGACTGTGTTCAAAGGAGAGGTACAAGAAGGAAAAAAACCCCATCTATAAAGCCAGCGTCTTCCTGGCTTAGTCATTTCTTATTCAGTGGAAATTGATGCTGCAAATGGATGTGGTAGCTGCAGACAAGCCCATTCCAAGTGGAAATGGGGCAAGTGAGTATCTCTGGGAACATAAAGAACGCTGGCAGTGCTGTAGCAGCCTGTCAGGCAAGGTGGCCGGGATAGTCTGGATCGATGAAAAGAACAATTAATTGCCAGCCTCTAAGGAATAGGTAATTAAAAAAGAGATGTGGGAGGTACAGTCATTCAAACGGCTTTGTTGGCTTTTCAGCCATTTCTATAAAGATGTTACCCAGTTCTTAATTGTCTAGTCAGCTGAAGCAAGATTAAACCCCAGGTATGCTGCAGGTGCTGAACTTGCAAACCCTGTTATCAGATGTTTACACAGAAAGTTCCCTGCCTCCCTGGCCCCTTGCATTAAAGCTGCTCCCCTCATGGTTTTTGTAGGGCTGTTATCTGAAACGTGTTTCCATGGTCAGGTTCAGTTGTGCATGCTTGTTCTTCTGTAAGGTAATAATGCCTGAAAGTAAGACTGTTTAGCCTGGAGGATGAGGACTGAGCAGGCTAGAAAGGGAGTTGGATTCATTTCTGACAAGAAAAAGTAGTGGCAATACAACTAGCCAGCCAGGTTAAATATTAAATTTAATGAGCATTAGTGCAAATGGTATGTTGGAGATCTGATGTCTTAACAAGTCATAAAATAAAATTTTCCTCAGGAACAGCAGCTTTATGGCTTTTTGGATATCCACAGAGGGCCAGATGGTGAATCCTGTGCTTATTCTCTTATTTTACAAGTTCAGTGCTGAAATGAGCAGGGCTGTTGACAAAGCCAAGGTATTACTGAGTGCCAAAGCCTTCTGGCTGGCAGTGCCACTTGGTACAGATTTAGCCGGCACTGATCCTCAAATGTGCTGCACACAGCTGGAGTCCTGTGCAGAGATCTTACTGCAGTGGTGAGATGAAGGCAGGGAACCGAGACACGGGTGGTCATGGCTCGATTTCTGTCACTGCTAGATCTTCCTGCCTGCCCATTCCAAAATTAACTGCACCAGCTTCCTTTTTTAAAACTGGCCCTGGTAAGGGAGAGTTTTAGAAGAAGTTTGTTGATTTGGTGGTAAAGCCTCCATGCATACCAGCATCATGCCGTAAGATCAAACGACGCTCTTTCAGGTCAGATGTTTATTCTACCTCGCCAGCCTAGACTAAAGATTTTTCTGGACAAAATTCAGCCATTGCAGTAATTTTATAAGTGTTTCAACAATGAGCTAAAAGCTGTAAGAACACAGATGAAGCGATGAAAGAAAAGACTGAGCCCTAATAATCTTGGTTATCCTCAGGAGTAAAAATACATTGAGATATGGATTTTGGAGATAGTAAAAAATGCTAGAGCCAGCTGGCAGCATAGGGAGATTCAGGTGGGAAGATTGCACTTGCTGTGGGTGATGCCTTCTTGTCCTTGTAATCTAAATTCAGAATATTGAGGAGTACTTGCTAAACCAGCTTAGCCACATGTCAAAATTTGTGAGAAGCAAAAAGTTAAGTCTGCATTCACACTTCTTTTTTTTCAATTAGTGGCTGAGTGTAAAGGTCTTTTGTATTTGGAGCTCACTTGCTTTTAGAGGTTTCTTATATCCCAAAATCTCTCTTCAGCACTGACACTACACAACTTTTTGAACAAAGAATGCTAATCTTAGAGAGCCTTGAAAACATGTGAACTTGGAGATGTTTCCTGGAGTTCTGAGCTGAAAATTAATACAGCAATGTCAGGTATTTAGACAGGAAGCAAACAAAATAAACAGAAATGTAAACAGTAACCTTTTGGTACAGAATTTCATAACAGGGCTGCAAGAAGCTCCAGTGCTTCATGATTCTGTAGCTCTTCCCTGTTGCATGACCTTCAGGCTGTACTGCAACACTTCTGCTAACAGACACAAATAGTTTGTTTACAGTTCCGTTAGTCTGAACAAGTTTTGGGCTTACTGTTAGCTGTATTAACATGCTTATTGAGGTTACAATTATCGAGAAAACTGCAACATTCCTTGTTGCATTAGGAAGTTTTATAGCTTCCAGTTGTAGACTGCAGCAATATGATTTTCCCTGAATATTTCATAAAAGGGTTGTGAATGCTCTTGGTGGTACAGTAACATAGCAAGGGACATAAGGTAAGCCCTAGGATAGCTCTATATTGTTTGCAGAACAAATATAATAAATACTTTGGGAAATGATGCATTCTTTGGAGCTCATTTTTCATGTTTTCTCCATCTGCCTGTTTCCCTTCATATTTTCCAAACACTCATCCAAAAATAAAATTGTGTAGACCTCTGCTTCTACTCCTAACTTTGATTTTTGAAATGATGCTATAATGAAGAGGTAAGAAGATTGATAGGAAGTGTTTCATGGCAAGACTTACAGGTTCAGGAAATAGTATTGATAGTGTAATGAAAACCCATAATGATACAGGTTTTCAGGAACGGAGAAGAAATGTGCAGTCAATAAACTGCAGAGACTGTAAGTAGCTAAGGCACTGGAATCTTACCTGCTAAACAATTAAATCAGAATTTAAAACCTTAATTTTGAGTATTCCAAATGAGTTATTTTAAATTTATACATGTAAATACACCAACAGTGCTGGAAAGCTTTGTGTACAAAATATCTTGGGGTTTTTGGACTCTACACAGATATATGTGCATATATGGCATGTATGGTTCAACATGGTCAGGCTCCCCTCTCTTAGTGGGAAGATCACATTAGCATGGGGACAGGATAATATTTTGCTCCCTTGAAAATGTTCTGGACTGTGAAATTCTTCAGGAGTCCCTATCTTTTACTGGTGGTTTTAGTTGTCTTCCCTGCATTTCCATGAGAAGGAGATCACTGTGAAACTCACTTCTCCCAACCAGCCCAAACGTGAGTCTCTGCGAACCCTGTGGAAACCTCCACCCTCCCCTCTGGATCACACTGAGGGAACTGAGTACACTCAGGGTCTCCTGTGTGCCTCCTGGACAAAAACCTTCCTGGGAAAAGCTGGGAAGGACTGCTTTGACTCCATCTCAGTTCCTTAGTTCTCACTGTTAATGACTGCTCCAAAACTAGTGCCAAGTCACATCGCCAGACTTGTCTACCCAAGTGTCCTGACAGGATGTCTTTTCCACGTGTTATATTACATGGTATTTCTTGCAGGGTTTCTTCAGTGTTGAAGGAATTCTCTAGGATTGAATTTCTAAATGCTCTTTTGCAGGAGTATTTCAATGGAAGAAGTGACCTAATGGGATAAATCCCTTTGCAGTGTCCATTAACACCTTTTTGTAAAGTTTCTTCATTTCAAGCTTAATGTTTGGAGCAGTAGGGAATTAAGCAGCAGCACTTCAAACATGGTACTGGCAGATGTCAGTGAATCAGTCTGTCAATATGATTTGATGGAGGCAGTGGACAGCATTTCCGAGCTTCTCTGCTTTTGGCACGCATTTATAAGGAGGAGCTTGGGCAAGCCAGAGAGTAATACTTGGAGGATTATGAGGAATTAACCTGAACATGGATACTTTTGACTCCTGGGAAATCTGACTGCATCTCTTCATTTGGAATAAATTACAGCAGTAGAGAGCAGCCAATATAATTAATTGGTCAAATTTTTCCTGCTGTTTTATGAAGAGTCAGAGTATCAGTTATCTACTCATCTCTTGGGAAATTTATAGTGAAAAAATCTAGAGGGAAAGTTGGTTGTTTTAGCAGAAATGGATTTGCAGCTGCTGAGGAGGATTTGATTATGTGCTACTTTCAAAGAAATGTGATACGTCATTTACTCCTGGACAGAAAGCCTTTTCTGTGACTAAGATTTTCAGACAGCCTAGGATAGCTGGGGAATATGGCTGGATTTCTTCTTTATATGCTAAATGTTTCTTAAGTTCAAAGTGTGTTAGAAGCATGCAGGCATGGGGAAATGTTACTGTACATATATATGAAGAGTTTTTCCATAATTCAGTAAAATGTTAAAAATCTCAGGATGGACATCTGGCTGAAAAGATGATGTCTGCTGTTTTGAAACAGTGTTTCTCACCTGTTGAAGTACTGGCTTTATAATCAGCTTGTGATGCAAGAATTCAGACAAGTTAGTAAATCCACTATGGTTGTCTCATGTCTCGGAGGATGAATGTTCATTTCTGCACACACAAGATTCTTGTTCTACTAATCATTGGAGCCTTATGAAATGAGCTTGTGCTCACAGAAATGAAGAAATTCATTAATTTGGTAGGTCTGGCTGTAATAGCACGTATTTATCAAAAGTGTTGGTGACTGAGTGGTGTGTGCAGAAGAGTATTGCATCGTTAGAAATGCTGGTGGAGAACGGCAAGAGGCGTTTCGGCAGAGAAGCTGCACCATGGCCCTGTTTAACCACTGAGCCTCTTTCCAGAGCTGCCCTCACAGGAAGCTCAGAGTAGCGGTTGAACTGTGATACCGAGGTGTTTCCTGGGCTGTGCAGAGCTTTGTCACTCGACAAGGTGGTGCCCGGGGAAGACTGACCATCTTCCTGACCTCCAGAACAATGGCACCACAAAATCAGAGGACCAGGTTTCTCCCAGCATACACTCTACTGAGAGGAGCACCTCCCAGCAGATGGGGCCCAGAGAGGCAGCGCAGGCTTCAAGAGGGTCATGCAAAGTGTTCTACGCTGGGAAGTGTGTAAGAGCCAGAACTGTCTGGCTGAAGCCAAGAGGTAGAGTTCATGGAACAAAAATGCAATTCCCCAGACTGAAATAGCACCAAATCCTGCAGGATTCTTTACCACCATCTGTTTGCTGGGAACACACAGTAGAGCCTAAATTATGCAGCACACTGTCACGCTGGGGAGGAGGAAGCATGGGTGAGCGACTGCGTTACACGCACTGGGAGTACCTGAACTGTATCACTGCCTGTCTGCAACTTAAGGAACCCTTAGGTGCACAAGGTTGTTACAGGCATGACTTAAGTTGAGATCACTTCTGGAAGAACTCTCTTTTTCCTGTTCCAGCACTAGTAACATCACAGACAAATTCCAGGAAAAATAGAGGAAATCCACCATTAATTTTATCACCAAGGAGAGCTGAGTTTGGATACACCTTGTCATTATTTTCAGCACAATACATTTATTCTTGGCTTTCACCACCTAGAGGGAAGCAGCTATATGGGTCAAGTTAGTCCAAAAGATGCTGTATATGGTTGAACCAACTTGCACCTTATCTCAGCTTTTGCAGAACATTTGGTGTAATAAGTGAAAAAATAGTTTTATTCTATCCAATATTAATTTCTAATTTTCTTTAAGGGAATGTACCAGATTAATGCTAAAACTTCCCATACTCATATAATTATTCGTATGTCTAAACAGCTGAGGTTTTTTTCTTGTACCCAGAAATAACAGCTACATTTACTGGGATTTTTAATACTACTTGGAGAAAGTGTTATGGATAACTTTATCCTAGGACTTACAGACTTTGATTTAGAGACGTTATTATTACTGGAAGCAAGAGTTTATGAACTCCTCAGCGAACTGCTTCTATTCGGTGTTGTTCTTAAACCCAAAATGCATATGGCATTCATATGGGATTGCTGGGTATAGGAAACAATTTTGTGTCAGATGAATTTAAATTTAAATAGCCTACACTTTGAAGGACTCCAGCAAGTTTCCCTCTACCCTGAAATTAATTTACTATTTAGATGTCTCCTTAGATCTCCTTAAAATTGTTAGTTTCAAGTTTGATGCAATTCTTATTTGCATGAGATCTGCCAAGCAGATACCTGAAATAATTTTCTTTCTTGCAAAACGTAATTGGACATTAATTCATGGAGTATCCTCTGAAAGTTCTTTGTGGATGGGTGGATTAATGATTTTAACTTGCTTTACCTGCATAAATCCAGATAACACCTTGTATAACCCAAGTGTTCTAATTGTTCCCTGGCAGGCAGAAATTAAGACCTGCTGTGCTTGTTCCCCAGCACGTCTGCATTTTTCACACTGGTGTTGGAAATCTGTGAGCTTTCTGTGCAGGTATCAGTCAGTGTCTTCAATGTGACCTTAGCTCAGGCTTGGAAGCAACAAGAGAGTGCTGTGAAGAAGATCCAGTGTAAATTATGACGCCTAATGAAGATCTGGTTGGCTGAGAAATCCACACGCTTGTGGCTCAGCTCACGCGCATTCGTTGTCTGTTTCTGTGTGATGAAGCTGCTTGATTGCTCTGAGCCGTGATTTAGCCAGTTTTGCTGGGATGTTTTGCTGGAGTCTTTCCCAGGGGACCAGTAGTGTACAGGGACAATTATGGCTCACTCCACAGGCCTTGCTAGTCTGTTTTGAGTTTCGAGCCATTTCATGGCCACACTGAGAGGATGAGAGGGGAGGCAGATGCCTTACTAGTGAGAGAAGGGAGGAAAATACACATTAGTTGAATACTAACAGAGTTTTAAGTGGTTCCTTTAGCAGTAAAAGCCTCACCACCCCTCACTTCCTGCACATGCTCACAGTCTTCAGTGTTGCAGAAATACACATCTTGCACCCATTAACAGTTCAGTGATGACTCGATGCAACTCCCTTTAGAGACAGGGAAAAGAGTGTGGGAGCAGTTTGGAGTCTCAGCATCTGTTATCCCTTCTGCCAAATTGCTGCAGCATGGCAACCAGATGGGAGTCATGGCGTTTCTCCTCAAGAACGAACAACCCTTTGAGTAAGGCTTTTCATTAAGCACAAAATCCTGGAACCTCAGGCACAGCTCTCCCTCTGTGCTTGGTGGGGGATTTTTTTAGGTTTTTGGGTTTGTTTTTTTTTTTCTAGGTTTTTTTTTGTTGTTGTTGTTTTGGGGAGGTTTTTCCTTTTTTTGATGTTTTTTGGTTTTTTGGGTTTTGTTGACTGTCAAATATATTTTGATTAGAGACACTGCAGAGTGGAGAGTTAATAGGAGGGATAAAATTATCTTATTCTTGTAAGAAGAGAAGGAACAGAAGAAATCAAGGGTATATAGCAGATGGTGAACAGTAAACTCAAACATTATCGTTTGATAAAGATACTGATGTTTACATTTAGTTTCAGCCACGTGATTTCAGCTTTCCTCATCCGTTTCACATATGAAACATGCGAAAATAGGTGAACAGTAAACTCAAACATTATTCTTTGATAAAGATACTGATGTTTACATTTAGTTACAGCCACGTGATTTCAGCTTTCCTCATCCGTTTCACATATGAAACATGTGAAAATAGGTAAAAATATTTAATTTGTGTTAAAATAGTTGCCATAGTTTTAAGTGTGGTTAAACATTTGGGGAATACTGTTCAAACTGCAGTATAATGTGTGTAGAGTAGTGAAATGCAGAGCCACCTTTGGGCATCTGAACAGAATTGTTCACTCAGATTGTCCCCCTAAGTACATGTGCAATGGCAAGAAAAAGCTCGTAAGTCATGGGCACTTCCTTCAGGAGTCTGTCTTTACAAATCTCATATCTAGACACATTATGAAATTTAAAGCATACAGATTTAATCCAGGCAGGTTTCTTTAAGCACTGGGTGAAGGCATTAGCCTCACAGTTATTTGCAGAGAAATTTCATGTACAGCTTCACATACTTGCAAAACTTTGGCAGCAATGCACTGCGAGTAATTTCATCCACATCTATATCTGGGCAAACCATTTGCTGAGGTATTTTCTGCCATCTGTGAATGTTCATCTGCAGTTTATATACCAGATGTGTATTGGCAGAACATGCTACAAAAAACAAGGATCCAGAACTGTAATGGTAATCCCAGTGCTGCAAATCGAGAAAACCTTTGCAACCTACTATCTCATCATGTAAATTAGTTTGCTAAATAAATGCATTGTTTATAAATAAAGAACAAAAGAATGACTTGCTATAAATGTGGGTCTCAAGAAAGCCATTTTCACAGGTGCATGAGCCACAGCAGATTGGGAATTCAGTTGATCCTAGCTGGTCTGCCCTGGTGACATTTAAGTTATTTTCCCATGACTTGAGTCTTCCAGTTGCTTTACAGCATACTTTGTGTCATTTAACCTTGGCTGACTTGTGGAGGATTTCAAAGCCACTGCTTTAGTATTGGATTTCTCGTGATACCACCATTGAATCAATTCCCTTCTCTTGGTCAGTGTAGGGGGTGAAGGGACAGCACTGTGTAACCCTAATTTAGTACAGTCTCTGAGAAAGATGAAACTCTGAAACAGTGATTTAGTTAATGCAGCAAGATACATGTATATATCTAGGGCAGGGTGTGGTGAGAAATCCCCTGAATGTTCAAGTTGTGTGGGAGGTATGCATTCAAATCCACTCAACTGTTGAGTTACTGTGAGGAATATTCTTCCCACATAGTATATTGGAAGAATTGAGGAAGTGTATTTGAGGAGAGCCCAAGACCTGCTAATAAAAGCCTAACCCACAGGCCTGCTAGGCAAGTCAGCTCATGCTGAGCCTTGTGCTCTTGTGGCTAAACAAAGTAGCCTGGTATCAACTCTGGTCTAAATTTACCTTTGATATCTTTATATTACTCCTAAATGTGACTGCAGCAGACATTCCCTAAGGCTGCACTTACGCTGGTGAGGCCCCCTCATGAGCAGGCATGAAACTTTACTAATGAGTCCTGAAGCTTCTCACGTTCCTCCTCCAGGAGCTGCTGGCTGTTGTGAGATGTCAAAGGTCTGACTGAAGTGAGGCCCTGGCTGAAAAGCAAATACACTGTCCCGAGGATCAAAGTAATGCTTCCTATATCCTAGGGACCAGCTCAAGCATGACCAGAGTCTTTCCAAACCTCAGTTTCTGTAATCAGGGCTCCATTAGGGTCTTGGTTTGCTCAAACACCAATACTCCTAGTTCCGAGCTGTAAGAGCTGTCTAAGTGGAGCTGCAGCTATCCTGCCCAAGCTGCCTGCAGCCAGAAATGTGCTCCTGATGTGTGAATTGCTCTCCATATCCTTGTAGACTAAAGTCGTGGGAGGTGCTACCCATGAACCTGAGGGAATTAGGGACGAAGTAAATTGAGCCCTTGCTGACTTAGGTGTGGTTCTGTCCTTGGCAGATTTACAGGATCCTTTCTTAGACACTTTTTCTTTTGTCTCATAGCTTAAATTATCAGTCTTTTTCAGGAGTCCTACAGCCTATTCATATGTTCAAAAGAGAAGTTCATTCCCCCATTCTCATTTTTCGGGACTAAGAATCCATAGTTCAGATTGCTGTAGCACAGCCTGTCCTGGGGTGTGTCACTGAAGTCACAGCAATGTATAGCACCACTGAGGAAGCAGTTTCCCTAGCCTGGCATTGCAAAGTGGGGTGCTCACCACTTGGACTGCACTAATCCATGGCCACGTCACCCAACAAAACACATTTTATGATTTATGGACACTGATATTAATGACTTTAACTAGAATGGATTAAAAAATGCACTTATTACTTACATTTAAAACAGCTTTTTTAGAGAGAGTAGCTTAATCACAGTCTATAATCTCTTAGTCCTGCTCTGCCCAGCACCCCTAACCTCTGCTACTTGTGTTTGTAATATGCTTAAAACTGCTTTTCATTTTATTGGAATTTAAAAGCTACTCATATTAAAATTTTGCATTTTAAAATTGTGACCCGATTCCTTAAAGTCAGCTTACCTGGTATTTTAAATGTCATCTCTAAAACTTCTTTTAGTGTATAAGACATTATTTCTATTTTAATTTTTACACCTGGAATGCTGACCTTTGTACATGCGCCAGTTAATTATGTTTTCACACTGAATGCTGTGCCTTGAATTGAATGGATGACATGGGAATGTTGGCAATGCAGGGTGCAAGCACCTTCCTGTGTGTGGGGTGTCCAAAGGCAGAGGATACTGCACATCATTCTGTTTCAGGTACAGTATATGGCTGTGTAGACACGAAAATCAGAAAAAAAGAGTGTTTCAGAAAGCAAAAGTCCAAGTCATTTTGCATGCATAGTGGTTACAGGGAGCTTGGGTGTAGATTTGCATGTAAAATGTGTTCTGGCCATACTCTGTAAGAGGCAGGCTTTAATGGCTTTAGACCCCACTAGGTGAGAGGCTTTAGGTTATCCGTTAATGTTTAATTACATGGAATGTGTGTTTAGCAGATTGTTCAGCTATCACCTGGAAACCTTCAGGCTGGATGCTGTGAGCTGCTGATAGCCCCGGCGGCGCAGCTCGGTGGGCGCTAACACGGCAAAGATCAGATTTGTCATTTGGGGCCGTTTGCAGTGGCCCTTTGCTTTGGCAGTTATCTGTCAGGCCTGGCCAGGTGGCTTTGGCTGGTAATGAATGTGGAAAACTGCTGCAGAACCTGCTCATCAAACTAAGATTTGTGTATTGATAAAGGTAAACACTAGGTTGGTTGAGGCTTTTTCCAATGTAATTTGTTTCTTTGGTGGAAACATTTCAATTTTCTGGGCTTTTAGTGTTCAGGTTTTTTGTTTGTTTGTATGATGTGGTATGGCCAAGCAATACCTGTTCCCTCTATAGTTTGCAAATGGAAGTCAGTATGGAATTGGAAATAGGAGCACAGCTGCTTTTGCAATGTGTATAAGAAGCAAATAGGTGTCATTAATGGCTGTGTTTAGTTGGCTTTGTACTGGCTATTTTCGAATCTACCTGTCACTCATTTTATCATTTTCTGCAAAAAAAAAAAAAAGTGTTTTGGAGAGGAAATAGCACAGAAAAAGTAATTTTACAGTCAGGTGATAGCATATAACTAAGTCAAAACAGCTGTAAGAAGAAAGAACAAATTAAAAATTAGCTACTGGTGAGAAAAAGAAGAAATTAGTTCATCTGATGGCAAGAAAGAGAAGTACAATTTCTCCAAATCAGAAAACTAAAAAAAAAAGTAACAGTACTTTGCTTTAAGATAAAATGAGGTGTGTACAGGAACAGCACAGTCAAAACATACAGTGATGCATGAAAACAAACCTCACGCTGAGGAACACCACACAAAGATGTGTCAGTCTGACTGGTCGCTTTATCTTCCTTTGTAACACAGAGCCAGGCAGCTTGGGGGTAAGGGATGGAAGCTCAGTTTTCTGTCACTGGCCTTCAAGCAGGTCAGCAGTGACTGATATTTGTGATAGCTGTGATGGCAACCTTTGGATTTCTCTGAAAGTACTCTGTGATATTTCAGCCGTTAGCTGACAGAAACCCCTTAAATGCTGGTCTCAGTGAAAAGGGAAATTAAATGGACTGTCCTTTGAAATATGTACCCAGACTGAGCAAATACCTTGAATATTTGGTTTTGCATGTGCCGTAATTTAAGAGTAGCTCTGGAGTAATCTTAAAACACCTTCCAACAGTTGGGGCTCTAATGTGTGTCTGGTCCTATGCTAATATACTACTTAGTCAATAACATGGTAACAAGAAGGCTTTGTTGAAGAGCTCCCCTTGTGCAGAATAACTGTAGGATGCTGCAGCAGTATGAGCTTATGAATTCTTCTCCAGAGATGCCTGTTAGCAGAGTGTGGTGTTTCTGTGCTGGGAACTTGAGTTACTTTGCTGGAGGGATCTCTATCCATTTATCTTCACAAATGCTAAACCTACTTGTGCTGAAAGAATGAACCCTCCCACTTAGCTGATCTAAGGGTGAGGCTTAACTCTGATGGTGGGACCTGTAAAAAGCAATTTATTTGTTATCCGTGGGCAGGTAGGGCTGATCCTACTCATAGGGAGCAGTTACCTCCAAAGAAGACCCAACAATAGACTTAAAAAAGATACTCTTTGCCAAATGAGTCCACACCAACCTTAATGTTATTTTCCAGGTAGAATATTCTGCCTGATAGGTATCACCGAAGACCTCAAAATTAATATGGCTGCTCTGTGGGAGTGCAGTACAGGGAAGGATTTCTGCAAATAAACTCCATGCACAAATTAAAGTTGCGTAATTGCAAAAGTCTTCCTTCTTATTTTGCAGACTTGTGATTGTTCCTCTTGTCCTCCAAGTTATGGGCAGGCCAGCTTTAGTAACCACCCCTTTTTCAAGGAGACCATGAAGTTGCAGCATGCAAGGTAAGAGATTTCAGATATTCTCCAGGCAAAGTAAATGATCAGCCAAGATGTGCTTCTCATACTTGAAGTGGAAATCTAAAGCAAATCTAAAGCAAATCTAAAGAAAAGTTCAGATTCTCTGAGTCTGAATATTCAAACTGGTTGAATAGTAGAAACAGTCCCAGTGTTAGAGACATAATTCTGAATAAGAGACCTGTCTTAAAACACTCTTGTTTTAAGGAGGAGATACCTTAAAGACAGGAGAAACTGGAGCAGTTCAGAAATGAATAAAAGATGTACCTCAGTCAGATTAACCAAGATTATTGTTTGTTTTGCAGAAAAGGATTAAAATCTAGGCTGGAAGTCATAAGAAGAATCTGAAGTCATTTAGAGGGTAACCGAGACTATCATTGCAGCTTGTAATCTGTAGTTGACAGGATGCTGACAGAAGTCTGTAAGTGAAAATTCCTGTGCTGAATGGTCAGGGAGGTCAGTCTTAGAGGAGCTAGGGGATGTTACCAAAGTGCTGTCATCCTAATGAGGCCTGTTTGGGGTATAAAACAGACAACACACTCTTTTCTACAGGTGTAGAAAATTTATACAGCTCTAGTCACATCAAAGGAAGATTGGTCGATAACCATTTGGCTCTGGTCCAGTACACTGTGTGACAGCTTTTTTTTCTATGTGCCATCCATTTCAGCCAATCTTTCTGGCTCTGAATAACCCTCACAGCTTTAGCAAAGCAATATTGCATAAGCCAGGAATTACTAAAATTGGTCTTCTCAATTTTAGCAGTGTCCCTGCAGGTTTCAGCTTCATGATTGCCAGCTTGAAACACACGGGTCTCACATAAACATTAGTAGGGTACAGACTTAAACCTGGCCTGCCCGTGTTGCCCTCCACAAGCTGGCTTTGGGAGAATCACCCAGACAAGCTCAGTTCATTAAGTAGGAACCGAGGTTGTAATGCCCCAAATGAGGGTTCAGTCATGGGTTTAAGCTTAGGTGTACCAAAGATTATTGTCAAGACACATATCCTTGTGTCCGCAGAGGTGTGTAAGAGCTTCAGGGCCACTGACATAAACTTTGTCCTTCGATTATCCCATATAGTCTTGTTGGAAAAAGAAGACAGAACCTCTCAAAAAAATGTATTTTCAAATAATGAAATTGGGAAATAATTTCCAAAACCTTGAACTAAAAAATCCCTGCCCTTGGGCTGCACAAAGGGCACATTTTTCCCATAGTACTCCCTCCCCTCAAATAGGAGCAGTAAGCAAATCCTCTTTAGCTGAGCCAGAGAATGGTGAGGAAATGGTGGTAGTTTTTGCATAAGGGAATCAGCGTACTGTAACACCCAAAGTCTCAGGCTGGCATCTGTTCAATTACCTGGGTGCTTCTGGAGTCTTACAAGAGCCTGGGAGAGCCTGAATTTACTTCTGCAGCTGCTAGCATGCTCCTGTTGCAGGGTGCAGAAAATCACCTGTGGGCAGCAAACACGCTGAGGCTGAACCCGTAACACTGCCGTGATAACTCAGGCTTATCAAGCCATGGGGTCGGGTGCATACAGCAGGGGAAGGGAGGCAGGAGGCTGATTTGAGCTATGTGAGCTGAAGTGAACTTGGAAAAGGAAATTGTTAGAGTATCTGAGTCTTTACTCAAAGATGTAAGCAGACATATATGGAAGGTACTTGCAAATGGAGGGCAACACCTTTTTTAGCAAGTGAGGCAAGCTTCTCAAAATCTGAACATGAGTGTTCTTTCTGTCATTGCTGTTGAATCCCGTTTAAGTTCACAGACAGCGTAGTGTTCCTTGTCAGCCTTTGTAAGTACACAGCAGTTCATGAAGCACTCTTGGAACAATGGAGTCACTTCAGCCTAGCATTTTCTGATTAAAACCAAAAGAAGAAGCAGAACAGTCTGAGATTGGATTTTCTTGCGCATGCGTGTTGCTGAAGCTGAATAAACACTCAAGGCCCTAACAGGATTTTAAACAGAAAATCTCTGAACTAGAACAGCTTCATAGACAGTGAGATTTGATACATTTCTGAACAGCAGTAGCTTTGCCTTGGATTTCATCTTAGTACCGTGCTGCATTCTATTGCCAGGTCGTATTTCCTCAAAAAGTGTACTCTAATTATCTGCTCAGAACCAACTACATGATCTCAACCTAGTGTTAAGAGTTTGTGTTAAAGGGAGCTTCAAGTACAATCTGTACAAATACGTGTTGGGATGGAACCCAAATTTATGTTCAGAAGTGCTGATCTGTGAGAACAAATGGTTGTATTTAAGGAAGGACATGTTTCAAGACAAAAAAGTTGTGTTGTGGAACCTTAATTGTCCACTTATTTTTTCAATGCCTAAACATGGCTATATACGCTCATGACTAATAATACTTTTTCTAGGAAGTTACTTGATTATTTGTATTATTTGGCTATTCAGAGAAATTACTGTATTCCTGGCAAGAGTGCTATTCCCCCTCAAATCTATGTAAAACCAATTAATAGAAAACACATCATTAGAACAAAATGGGAACAGATGTGTTTCAGAGAGGCAGTGTGAAGATAGATCTCCATAATATTGCTTTCATTGGAAGGAGTTTTTGGGAAAATAATAAATATGTGACTGAGAGTAATGATAGAAGATTAGGAAGAACTTAACATGCCTTGGGAGAGGATAAGAGAAAAGGATTGTTACAGGGAGGAAAGAAGTGTATACATCACAGAGAAAATTGGCAGTTAGGAAGAGATGGGAAATTGAGATTTGCAGTATGTAAGTGGATTTAGAGGAATAATGGACAAGGTGAACTGTAAAGAAGGGTTCCTGGAAATAAGGGTAGATTTCAGGTCTGGGCAGCAGTTGCTTTCCAAGCCTCAGAAGTACCATGTGTCTGATGTTCAAAAGACTGCAAATGATTGAGGTTGCTGCATATCAAAACTGATCCATGTTAACCATATTAAACCGTCTGCTGAAAGTCACTTTAAGCATATTCTAAATAAGCTAAAAGATTAAAGGAGACCTGTTGAATGGATCCTTGAATGTGAAAACTATTTATAGTTCTGAAAATGAGTTGTGTTCAGGAGCCTGAACTTCTAGCTGGCTTACAGCTGCTTCTCGTGTGGGAAGACAGTGTTGTAGCTCCCCTTTTCTGAATGCAAGGAAGTGCTTTAGTTTGTTTCTTCGAAGGCAATACCTCAGGTGACCTCTACATACATTAAGTGACTTTGTCAGACTGAAAGACACCCCCCTCCGTTGCCATCCCATGCATTCTCCCTGAATACCTATTTATGAGCTAGGAAAACTGCATGGAACAAAGTACTAAACATACGGTATTTGAAAGGATGTGCAGGAGTGCACATTTATCTTTTATTATCTCCCTTAAGCAGTCCTGTTATTCAGAAGCTCTAACAGCCATCCATTATTCATCAGCTGTCTTTCTCCTCAGCTGATTGCCAAGCAGAGTTGCGATGTGGAACAGCAGCCTTGCGGAGTGTGAAGTGGGATGGATACTAGATTATGCAAGGGAATTATCTGCTCCAGTAAAGGTCTGGTTTCCAGGGCTTCTGGCATAACTAAGCAGAAAAAGTGAAGTGCAAATGTAGGGACATAATGTTATACCTGAAAAGATTCAGATACTAATGCCATCAGTAACTCCTTCCTGTAGAACTAAATCCAAGGCTTTTGCTAAGGCATTCTAACGTGAATGAGCTTTCTTCCAGGTTTGGAAACTGCCTCAAGTGCACAAAACACCAGGAGTTCCAGGCGCTCCAGCCTGTTTGACCTGAAGTTGGGTGGCTCTTAGAGCACAGTGTGGTTGTGGAGCAGATGTGCTGTCAGATGCTGCCTTTGTGTGCTGGAGGTGCCAGATCAGGGGATTTGCAAGAGCCACCTGCCTACTCTTCGTCTTAACCTTAGCTAGCAAACTTTCACCCCATAGTGCCAGTTGAAAATGCCTTTCTGGAAAAGCAAATACAGGAATTTGGATCCCTTGGCTTACATGTAAAGTAATTGGCACAGTGATTAATTTACCTACTTTCTAAAGGTATCCCAGTTCAGGGATGTGTAGTAGCCCTTCTAAACCCTTCCAGCTTGGTTACCCTGTGATGATCATATGAACTTCTGCCTTAAAAAGCAACCTACTCCAGCTTCTCTAGTTTTCTGCAGGGGCAAACATAGCATTTCAGGACCTTCTACCACACATGCTGTATGTAGGGCTTTAAACCCCAAGCATAAAAATATTGATGTGCTTTGCATGTATTTTACCTGCCTCAGGCATCAAATATAACATGTAGCAGATCAGTGATTGAAGTAATTGATAGTCCTGCAGGAGATTGGAAGAGCTGTAGGATGTACAATGTAATGAAACAATTTTGACTTACTCAAGTTTTCAGCCTTGAAGCAAGAGGGCACCAAGACTGTGGTTAATTGCAAAAATAAGTGCTGTCTGTCAAAGTGTTTGAAACCCGTGTCACACAGCTTTGTGGCATGAACTGTGATTAATATCAAGCTCACTTGATGGCCTGAGAACTTCCCACCACCTCTACAAACAATGCAGACCTGCTGTGCAGAAATTCATCTGTGTTTCGGTGTTTGTAATAATGTGACTGCTATGAAAATAATACCACAAAATAGCAAGAACGGGGATTAGCTGTTTAGGGTTGAAATCTTTTGTTTTCTAGAGGTACATTGAGATTTTGCATAGGAGCCAATGATTTCTCTGGATAACGTTCAAGCAGAATTGAATTTTTGATTATATAATTAAGTCAGCCTTAAGCAGCTATAACCACCTACTAAAATGGAAGTGTTTTATGAGAAATCAGCTGTATAAGGAGAGTTCAGAACATTTTAAAGCAAGTGGATTTTTTACCTTTTTTTCAGCTGACCTGTTATTATAGTGGTGCTTCCTTTGAGAGACCTTCTAGGCAAGGCTGCCCACAATAGACTTCTCGGCTATGAGTGCTCCAGGTCAACCTCTGTCTTCAGGACAATGGACAAGAAAAGTGCAAACTAGTGATCAGACTGCCAGTTCTTGCAAGCTGCAAATAACTCTTTGTTCTGCTTCATGTAAAAACAGACCTTACATGGCTGCATGATACTGTGCCAATAGCAATATAAAGGTATCTTGTTTCAAATACCTAATATGTGAATCAGACTCTAGGATGCCAACAAAGCTGGTTCACAAGGAAGGATGCTCCTTTCTTTTGTGCTGCTTGAACTTCATCACCCTGCTGTGATGCTTAATGAAATCGTTGTGCAAACTGTGAATGCTGATTTTTTTTTATAAGCCAGCTACCAGAAACAGTTTTGTGTTGTCAGTCAGCTGTTATCTGATAGGAGCCTTGTCGCACTCCATCTTTGGAGGCAGCTAAAGGACAATCCAAGCGGGCATTAATATAACATATTTATATTCATAAATATGAATATGCTAAAACTCTCTGCTGAATTAAACTCCTTGTCCAAAGAAGACTGAACGAGATAGCCTAGCAGGAGCTAATATTTGCCAGGACAAGGCTAGGACAGCTAAAGGGACCTGTACTTTCATTCAGATGCTGTGTTCACATACTGTGGCCAAAGAGTTTTAGGGACAGAAATATCTCATGCTAAGCAACAAACAAGGAGGGCCTGAGGAGCTGGAAAGAACTTTAGGAGAAAGTTATTTTTGCAGATCTGTACAAGGCCAATATCTATGAAAATCGTGAACATTTGCAGCACAGTTTGCTTGGCCTGTAGCAGATATGTCCAGTGGCAGTGAAGTGGCAATAAAGACCCATAACACCCAAGAAAGCAAAACACTACTTATGGGTGGAGGATATTGCTGAGGTGCCACTCACTGCAGACTCTCCCAAGAAGAACCTGAGAATGAGCTGAAGAAGCAATGTCTGAATGGTGCTTAGTAGCTGGAATAAGCTGCATGCTTTAAAGTTCTGATCCTGGCCTAGCCTAGCATGATATGAGGTGCTCCATCAAATTCAGGGGTTTTTAGTTTATAGCAACAAGTGTAGATTTAACAGCAATATAATCAAGGCAAACTTACATTGTCAATATAAAAGGATACTCAGGTGAGGTGTCTGCAGCCTGAATTTCTAAGGTGACGTGGGCTCTAAATTAAACCTGCGGCAGAGCTCTCAGAAGGAAGTAAATATTTACTGCAGTAGGAGATCATTTTGTGATTTAAACCTAGCATCAAGTTCCCAACCAGGTGCACACACCTTGCAGGTCAGAGCTCCTGAAGAGCTGATGGGTTCCCCAGCTGTTTGTGCACTAATGGTCTGTTGTTATTTACTTACAAGACAAGCATAATTTCAGATCTAGAAACCTGTCCTTACCCTCTTTGCAACAAAACTCTGGGTGTGTTTGGCATGTTTTGTGAAAGCTGCCAGCCAGTCCACCATGCAGTTCTTAGGTTGCGACTTAAATATCTTTGCAGTGTATTGTGACTGAGTGCATTCCAAAGGCAAGTAACATCCCCTCCTTTAGAGCATGATTCAAAGCCAGCCAAAATGAACACAGATAACCTGATTGGAGCTTTGCATCAGGCACCCTCTGCCATCCCAGATGGTATGAGGGAGAAATAGATGCAAACTGAGAGTTTTGAGCAGCTTTTCACATTTCTTTCTTGAGGATGCCAGGGAATAATTACAGTCTGGGACAACTTCTTTTTCTGTTTGATGTGGATTTAAAAAGAGCTTTTTATTAATACAGCCTCCTGTTTAATGGGCAGTGCAAAACTTCTTTATATCCTAGAAACCTTCCTATCCAAAAAGTGGGTCTATATTCTCCAGTACCAGGAGACAACAACTGCAAAGAGGGGAACTCTGGTGATGCCTAAATATCGGAACAGCTTACTCTGTTCTGCAGAAGAACTTCGGTAGATTCAGCATTTAATTTGTAAGTCTAATTTGTCATACACTGATAACAAAGTTTATTATGAGTGCCAGTAGTTAATCTTAGAAAATTTACAATCTGTTGAATGTGAAAATATAGCAGCATTGATATTTCCAGTGCTGGTGGAAACCTTGTGTCTTTGGGAGATACTACGACTTTACCATGGTGAAGCCATAAAATTAGATGTAAAAATTAGATAAAATCTCCAGGCCAGTGGCAGGACCTCTTTCTGGATCTTGGAAGTCAGAAAGTTTAAGTCAAATATTTACAATAAGATCTACAGTTTATTTTACCATTATATTTGATCACAGTGAGTGCCCTTTGTAGAATGCCAGAAGAGTCCCTTTGCTCTTTTATAGTATAAAGGCAAATGAAAATATGAAAACTAGAAACCTAAAATGCAATATATTATATTTCAGATTTTCCAACACCAATAATTCAGCTTTTAATATTTCAAATGAAACACGTTACCATCTTGCAAAAGTAATATTGATAAATATATTAAATTCAGGATTAGTTTAGCCACAAACACTTTGATTAATTTTTCAGAAACATACTGATGTGGTGGGAAGAACTTCTCCTATTCTCGAACAGTCATAGAAAATTTAGGTGTCTTCTATGATTGTTTACCTAAAGTTTGTCTATAAGTATTAAAAATTCAGTATGATGAAGTCACAGTACAAAAACAATTTGAATTTTTTATAGCCTGTGTAAAAACCTGCTGCAGTTTGTGCTTGACTAGTGTTGAATGAGGCATGAACTCAAATCCAGCTGTGACTGTTTTGATTTTTTGATTTCCATTCATTGTTAAGTTGCATGTCCAATTCAACCAATCCTTTCCTATATGTCAATCTATCTCAGCAAACCCCATTTTAAATGCTACCTGTGCAAAGGTGGCAAGAGCAGAGACTTTTTTCTATGGAATGTGCCTCCAGTAAAGCCCATGACACAGTTAAAACCCCCCTGCAACCCCGAGTACAACAGAAGATAGATGGTCATTTGATTCGTAGCAAGCAACTGTCAGAACAGAAAAATCCTTAATGATTGCAGCAAATAGTTTCAGTGTATTTGTATTTTAAATTTAGCAAGTCAAAACAGATCATGCCATTACACAGCTTTGGGTTTATAGTTTCCCCAGTAGCTGAGAAAATTTCCAGATGAAGGAAGGACAATTATGGAACTGCTTAGGTTGGAAACAATCTGCCCCCAGCCTGTAGCTGTGCAGAGGCTTGTTGTGACCCAAGGGCAGGACCTGGCACTTCAGCTTATTGAACCTCATGCCACTGGCCTGGACTCATCCTTCCAGGCTGTCCAGATCCCACTGCACAGCTTTCCTGCCCTCCAGCAGATGGACACTGGGCCAGCTTGGAGTCATCTGCACACTGACTGAGGGCTCGACCTCGTCTGGGTCATGGATAAAGATATTACACACAACTGACCCCAATGCTGAGCCCTAGGGAACTCCTCTTGTGAGCTCTCCCAGCTGGATGTAACCATCCACTCTCTGGACTCGGCCATCCAGCCAGTTTTTAGCCAGTGAAGTGTTGCTGTCCAAGCCAAGGGCTACCAGCTTCTCCAGGAGGATGCTGTGGGAGTCAGTATCAAAGGTGCTGCTGAAGTCCAGGGCAATATCCACTGCTTTTACTCGTCCACTAAGTGGGTCTTCTTGTCATAGGATGCGATCAGCTTGGTCAAGCCCAACCTGCCCATCATGAATCCATGTAGTGTGGGCCTGATCCCCTCGTTGTCCTGTAGGTGCTGTCTGATGGCACCTGAGATGATCTGCTCCATGACATTCACCAGCAGCGAGATCAGACTGACAGGCCTAAGGTTCCTGGGATTGTTCTTCCGACACTCCTTGTAGATGGGCATCACATTTGCTAACCTCCAGTGAGCTGGGACCTCGCCAGTTAGCCAACACTGCTGGTAAATGACTGAATGTGGCTTGCCTGTGTTTTATCTCCATGCTCTATAAACGTAGTCTGCTTGCCCTGTTTTCCTCTGCTCTGGAAAGACATACGTCACAAAACTGCAAGGAGCATCTCTCTCAGTGTGGGCTGCACTTCTTGCTCGGCTGTGCAGCGTGTTCCAAATCACCTCCTGACGTCGCATCTGGAGGAAAAACACCAAAGTTGTCGAAATGAAATATTCAAAGTGCATATTTATACGGAAGTGTTTGGCTTTACTGCCCACGTGTTGTGTATGTGTAAAGGTTGACTATAGATGCCACTTGAGGCAGGCTTACACTGTCCTATTTAGGTGTTTTTTTTCTCTCAGAACAGCAGTCTTGTGGTACTTCCAGGTTTCTGTTTGGGACTAAATGCAGTGGGAGTTTGAACAGAAAGCAGAACATTCTCCCCTCACAAAGGTCAGGGCTGGAGCTGTGTTTGACCAGGGATATACAGAACCTGTCATTTCGATGGCTTGGATGTTGACTTGAAAGCAAACCTTGCTTATCTTACTGTTGACAGTCAGGAAGGTCAGAATGTAATCTATCATTACAGAGTGACTGTTCTTTGTAATCATGCTATTTATCCTGAAGGACCTGGAAAGACATCTATACTTTACAATTCCTATCTCTTGGGAATTATAATCTCTTGTTGAAATTGCTTTCCTAGGAGAACTATCTTCTTGTTTTCTGCTGGTCCCTGTGTCTGGTTTTTCCTCTTTCATTTGTGATCTTTTAGTGTCCTGCCTGATGAAATCAGTTTGAGGTAATTTCAGCCGACTCTCTACAGAACCTGTATCCTGGATCAGCTGCCAGCTTTGTTTCCTTTTCATAGGCTGAAAGTGCTGTGACTACCAATCAACTTGTAACAAAACTGAACCTGTCAAAAGAGGCTTTAGCGTTTGAAAAATATTGCTTCCTTTGAAGAAAGTAGAAACGAGGGCTCTTAAAGCAGCAGAAATCTAGTCCCTGATAGTGCAATCTGTGCCTTTATCAGCTTCTCCAGATACTCCCTTTATATGATTCGAGGAATAACCTGTGCCATTTGTATTCCTGTCATTGCTGTTATGCTTCTTTTTGCAGAGAAAGGTAAGAGTGTCATCCAAAACAAAGTAGAAGCTTGAACTCACCTCTGCAAATCTCTTTAAGATGAGAAACTTCCTTCAGAGCAAATTAACTGATAAATACAGAGTCGAAATCTTCCACTTATTCAGATCATCAGGACGAGAGTATGTTTATTGCTATATGGGAGGATTGGCCAAGGGAGCACTAATGTCTCTGACACTTGGAATCAGTGTTCAGTATTCCAGAATCCTGTGTGATCTTGGATGCACTGCAGTGGTTGTCAGTGGTGATCTAGTGAAGTTGTGAAGATGGTACTACGGAGAGGGAGCAATGAGGTACCTTCAGCCACATGTTCTTTACTGTGTATAGTGTGTGTGTATGTGTATAAATACACAGTGAAGAAAAATTTTAACTTATAAAACTAGTTAGAAACAGTTTTTTTCAAAATCTTTGTTAAACCTTTGGAGTGAATTTCAGGTTGAAATTTTGTTTGAGTGTTTGCATTTATCACATCACCTAGTTCTTGGTAAAGGAAAACAGTGGAAAGAAAGACTTCAAAAAAGGAAAGAAAAAATAACAAACCAAATTGAATGTAACTTTATATAAATAAGTTTAGAAAGCACAATGTTCTTTGAAAAGCATGAAGGTTTTAACCAGATTGTGTGATTAAAAACTGGGTCAATCATGTTTTTTCATTAAAATGTAGACATTTGGGCTAGTTCTGATTTTAGCATCAAGCATGTAAATATGCCATTAAGAAACACTTTCAGTCTAGCATTTGAATTTCCAGAAATAGTGCTTAAAAATCCTACTTTCCTGTAATTTGTGGTGAAAATCTTGTGACTGAGTTTTTTTCACAGGCATTAAGGAGGTGTTTGTACCAGTGAATTCCTGGACTGGCAGTTTATGTGGAAAGCACAGAAAACATACTTAGCTCTTGAATAGATAAAATTTAATGTGTGACCTCTTCTCAAACCTTTGAAGGATTGAATTTTTTTTCCTCCAACAAAATATTAAACAATAATAAAAATATTTATGGTTTTCTACTGAAATTTTTAAGAGCCTGTTTGAATTGAGGAGGAAGCAGGATAAGGGAAGGAATTCTGAGCAGAGATCACCAGTGTTGCCAGATAGCTCCCAAATGTGTTTATAAGCCAGGAAAGAAGGCTGCTTCTCGCAAGGCTGAGAGGAATGAATCACTGATGTGGGAGGTATAGTGTCATCCAAGAAAAGAGAAACTCTTCTTTGCACCCAAGCCAGCTGCTTAATAGGTTAAATAATACTTTCAGATCTGTTGGTGTGTTGCAAAGCAGGACAGACATCCTCAGCTCCTCATGGTCGACTACATCAGTCCCTGTGGTGTTTGTACAGGGCTGCACTCCCCTGTAACACACACGTGACAGATGCAGCTACGATTGCAATATATCGAGCAATCATTTCAAACTTCTGCTTAACCCATTCTCTCAGCACTTCAGCTTGCATATTCTTAACTCAGTGCTGGATCCTCAGCTGTTGGTGACCCCCAGTTGTTGAGAAGACGCTGTTATGTATATTGATACGCCGGCACGCTGGCCGGGCTGGGGGGGCCGCAGCTTGGTCCGGAATGTCCCACACAAAGGGAGAACGCCCCGGGGCACCTCGGTGCCTCGCTAGCCAGCCTCCCAGCCCGGGCGGTGGAGGGCACGGAGCCCAGCGTGCCTGGGGCTTGTGGAGAGCCCAGGTGTGACCAGAAACAAATGAGCAGAGGAGGCTCCTTCGGCCGGTGTTCCAAGGATTTATTAAGCTTCCTCGAAGAGGGTCAGATGCGAAGAGGGCAAGGCAAGACACTCAGGGGCTTTTTAAAGGATACAGGGAAGGGGGCGGTGTGACACCGCAGGGACCCATAGGAAGAGGAGGAAGGCGGGACAGGCCAGGACACCTTTCCTTAGGGGACACAAGGGGTGTCTGTCAACTGTAGACAGAACCACCCCTCAGGAATCCTAGGAATTCAAAGGCAGAAGCCATCCTCACAGAATGGGGTTTTACTCTTTGGTACCAGCCCACCAAACCTCTGTTTCTGGACTCTGTGGCCCCCTGGTTGGTTCATTCACCACAACAGTTATGGTTTTACCTTTGGCATCAACAAGGCAAATCCATTAAGGCCAGGCACACTGTTGAATGGAGGACAACGTTGTCTAGGGCATCGCTCCCAGGATTTGGCAGTTGGTAATTTTAGTCCTAAAGTGCTGAGGTTTGCATTTTGATGTGCAAAAAAACCCAAACTCCACATTTACTGATATTTTTCTGTTGGTTCTGGGTTCGAAGCACGTGAAGGTGTGTTTCCATCTCCAAAGTAGGAGGAATGCTTACATTTATAACCATTTCTTGGTTTCACCTTGAACACCAAATAAGCTGTAAAAAAGTTCTAGAAAAATGCTTTCATGCAACTGGAAACCTGTAAAAAATGTAATTTAGAATGTACTTGATACTAATCTTTCTTCCTAGTGTTTGCTTAGGAATCCTCTAAGACTTGGACCTTGACAGGGAAGAACATGACGTGGTCATTCTCAGTTTTGTTACTGCCTTTCATAGAGGACTTCAGAGCTATTGTAAGGACTGGCAATCAAACCCTCACTCATTTCCTTGCTCAGTGCTTCTGTGTGGCTGCATTTTATTTTCAGGGTGAAACTTCCATTTGTCTGTTCTCTAACTTTTATATTTCAAGTTTTCTCTTCGTTAGTCCCATTGTTTCTCAGACATTGAATTGCAATCTTCAAGGGAGATTGAAACTAGTAAGGGTCTTAAGATTATGAAATGAAAAGTGAAAAATGTGTTACAAACAAAAAAGCTTTAGTACAACGATATTCCCAGCAGCAGCTCAGTTCTTTATTTGCACTGGCAACCAGCTGTTTTTAGGAAAGGTGAGTGGCTGCCACCGGTGCAGTTGGACTATTCCTTGGCTGGTATGTTTGTGGAAGGACAAATGAGCTAAAGCAGGGTCAAGTTTCTGAAGTAGGGAACAGCAGAACTGGGCTCCTTTCCTCTCCCTTGCTATCTGGGCTCAGGCTGAGATACCAAGAAACAGAGTGTTTCTTCATTAGAACACTTCTAGCCAAGCTTTTCTGAAAGGCAGTAGCGACAAACTCGTTAGACCTAATGACATCCTATGTAAAAGCATTTGGTACTGAGAAAATAGTTGGCAAAAATGGGTCAAAGGAAATTTTCACTTGTCAGTTGATCCAAATTTTTAGAGCACGAGCTGAGTCGGGTACTATCTCTTCTATGCCATCCTAAATTTATAGCCAGTACTGGAACAGGATCTTCTCTATAGGCAGTAAGAGGTATTGACCATTAAAAATTAATATTATACTGCACTAGAAAAGGAGCCCCTGATTTAAATGGGAGTAGACGAGTTTCCTTTTTTATTTACAGCACTGTAATTATGGAAAGCAAATTTTTTCACACAGTTATAGAACTTCTACTATTCTTTTACCATCCTGACCTCCTATTGGTCATTGTACCCTCAGTGAAATTAGTATGATATAGTATACGACTGATCGTCATTCCAGGATAGTAGTAGGCAAATAAATTCCACTAAAAAATCCTCTCTGCTTTCTTGAAGCATTGTGATCCACAGACAGAAAGCAGAGAAGTAGAAATTCTAAATTTAATGCTTTAAGTTTTAAGCTCAATTTTTTTTCACCTATTAAGAGTAATTTTCATCAAGCTCTTTACCATAGTAAATGAGTTCTGCAAAACCCTTGCAAGGGGATCAGTGATGTGCTTGGAAACTGCACTGTTAGATGAGTGCTTTTTTAACTTCCATAGCTACTGTTCATAAAGAACTTTTGGAAGCTATGGTCATTGAACCCAGAATTGCTGTCCAGCATTGATCCAAAACAATTCCCAACCCCACTTTTCTATCTCAGGCCTCAGAATTTTCCAGGTTTTCTTCATCTGCATTCTAATTGCAGAAAATAACCATTAGGATTGGATCTTCATCCTGATGTTTTTACCTGAACAAGCTTTTTCCAAGTTATTAACCTGGCATAAGGGGTCAGCATGCAACAATGGGCCCTAGGGCAAATCCCACCAAGGCAATTGCAATCCTGAGTCATTGCAGTGCCATGTTTGGCAAGGTGATGAATAGAAATAATATTCTGAAAAATGTGTGCACTTTGGATTTAGCACAAAGAATGTGCCTGGGAAACAGCCATTCCTCTGTTGCTGGCAGTATTGCACCTATTTCAAAGGGCATAAAAGTGTTTGTGTACGAGCTGTGCAGCTTCAAGCAAGAAAAACAACACTAGTGGTTTTTCTCTATATCCAGTCTAATCAAATGATATTTTGGCAGATCTAGAAATGCCATTTCCTGTTTGGATTCTCTCCAATGTTATTTCTAAGGATGGATGTGAGGGAGTCAGTTAAGATGAAGGGGTAACTATTCCAGCAGACTGTAACCACACAATACCAAAGCATTCTCAGTAAATCAATCCTCTTATTAAAACAGGGCATGTAAAGTGTTCTATCCACTATCCTGGCAAACAGCACTGAAGCCCTCTTTCCTGAATGGTCGCTGTACATTGAGACTCCTTGTTCTGAGTTCCAAATGCCCAGATTTGGTTGGTAATCTGTAGCCTTCCCACTGAGTCCTCCTCCTTCAAACTACTTTTGGAAGTTAATATTTGAGTACTCTACAATTTATCTTCAGCCTACCTAGCTCTGCCCTAGACTTCTGAGTAGAACACTAGTGCTAACTAGTCAGAGTAAGCTGACAGTGCTGTCCCAAAGCTCAGGCTGTCCCAAAGCACTGACTTACAACAACTGATGGGGGAAAAACACTTAGAAAATATGCCCAAAGAAAATATGGCAGATGAGTAACATAAAGTAGATCTAACATTGAGAGAAAATGTTCTGAAATACTGCACTGAAACAGCCTACTTCAAAAGACTAATCCCTTGAGGTGGGCTTTATATGACAGAGTATAAAAACTGTTCTTTAATGTTATGTCTGGGAAAACAAAACAGGAAATCAGATCAGTGGCTCAGAGCTGCCTTAGACTTTGCCCTTTGTGTGAGCTCTGCCTGGTTGTAGGTGTCCAGGACTTGTTTTCTCTTCATAATTGTCTGTAAATTGAAGAGATCCTGCTAGTTTTAGCCTTATGCAAGCTTGTGCAGGGAAGTGTTGAGTGAAATGATGTTTAGCCAGGGCAGCTGCTGCACACATGTCCAGAATGTATCTAGCTGGTGTTGGTGGTTTCCAGTCCCCTGAAATCCATTTGTGAGGCTACAGAGCTGTTACTTGTGGTGCTCATAACTGTGCAGTTTTGTCCAGACCACTGGGAAAATGTCTGAAACACCTCATTTAGGGAGGGCTTTTGTGAGTCTCCGTGTTGATGTCATTCATTCCTGCCAGAGCAAATAGTCTCCAGGTGGTTTTGCTGCAGTAGGCACAGGAAGTGAACAGACAGAAAATGGGAAAAACCCATTGCTTTGCTGCTGCTGCAGGTATTTCCAGGAGTGTCTTCAGACCTCGGAAAGAGTCCAAGAGGAACAGCATATTTGAGCCCAGGGTCTGTGGAGAGCCTGCTGTCCAGCCAGCTGTGTTGACTTTGGTCTCTTGAAGTTTTCACATGAAGTCAGTCCTGTGCACGTGTCCACCTGGGCCTGGGGCGTCATAGTTTGCATCTCCCACAATGATGCACAGCCCATCTGCACTTCTGGCCTCTCTCTCTCACCTTTTGCCTGACTGACCTCCCTGGCTCTGCGCCACAAGTGCTGCTTTACACAGATGATTGTGATCTGCCCTCCTGGAGCTTGGAGGCTTTTGGCTCACTGAAAGCTGTAGGCTCTGGTCTGCTGGGGGGGTTACCTCACACTCCTCTGAAAATGGCAGTGTTTTCTAGACCTTGTGGATCTCCTCATCCCTGGGAAGCTGTGACTCAGAAGGCACAGGGATTCAGCTGCTGCTGTGTCCCAGTGAGCTCTTGGCTCTTGGTCTGCTTAAACAGGTTTGGTTTTTTTTTTCCCCTAGGAAGCTTTGACTGTCATGGAAAATCACTATTCCAAAGGGCTTTTCCTGCAGTAATTGTAAATCTCTTGTAAATAAGTGAGAAGAATTCTGCCCTAAAAGAGATTTTATTGCTCCCTTGAAGTGTGCTTTTCAAAGCAGTCTACTGACATTTGTCTGATTTGATAGGTCCTGTGGACTCCAGAAAGATGAACTCCCCAAGCCAGCATACTGGTTGTTGCATGTGAGTGGCATCATCACTCTGCAAAATTCAGACTGGATGGGAGCTCTGTTCCAATGGGGCCTAAACACTTGATAAATAATTAAAATGGTGAGGTGCAAATACAGTGTCAGTAGATGCTGGTCAGTAGATGCTTGGAGCAGCAGGAAATTAAGAGCTACTGACATGTTGTTGTTTTGCCTAAACAATGGTGGATTTGTCTTTAACAAGTAGTTGTTGAATAACTGTTATATCAGGAACACACACAAGTATGAATTGTTTTATCCCTCTTGTATTCCTATACTATTAACCTGAAATAAATGCAGTATTGGAAAAAGTAAAAAAGAAAAAAATGCATTTAGTTTTGCACTGTCTGGGAAATGAACTTGCCTATTCAGTGTTGAGTTTCTGATGACTTAAACTGGTACTGTGAGGCACGGAAAATTTTTTTATTAAACTATAAATCCTGTTTAAATTCCTCACTTGCCATAGAATTTGGCTGAAGGAATTTGGGCTCCAATTCCAGAGATAATATTTTTCCTACCTTTTCTTCTTCTTTATAGCTTAAAGAAAGTTGTAAAAGTCTGATGATGGAACTGTTCGGGAACAGCATATTGTCTTCCCAGCTGGTGGAGGTGGATATCCCTCAAAGCTCCCAGCTCATGGAGTGCCACAGAACGCTTTTGGCATTCACCTGGTAAAGGTGAAAAGATCCACAGAACTTAAAACACTTTGAATTACAGTGACATTAGAAAAATCTCAGTGAAGCAACTGTGTATTCTTCCAGGTGACTTCAATAGCTTCTGTATTGGTGGATTAATATTGTTGAATTCTTCAACTTTTTAACCCTGTTTTAAGGTTCATGCATCTGAATAACAATATTGGCACCACAGAACAGTGCACATGGAATTGCAAGGCTTGTATTAACTGTGCAGAAACATTCTCTAATTTTTTTTTTCTCACATGAAACATCAGAGGAATAAAACCACTGTATAAGTTAAGCTGAAAAAGAAATATGCAAAGGTTAATTTTTCTTAGGAGCATATCTTTCTGAGGGAATGGAGAAATAGTGCACAAATCAGATTTTAAAAAGACTGATAGTAAAACAGTTTTTCTCAAAATGAGGGCAATGCATGCTCTTGTACTACCACAATATAGTGAAAAAAATAGTGAAAATGGCATGTTTCCCTAAAATACTGGCACTTTCCCCTGTTCATATGGGGGAAAGGATTCTTTCAATGGTAGGATTTAGAAAACACTGACTTTTAAAATTTATTATTTTTATAAAGACAGTAAGAATTTCTTATGCGGTCAGTAGTAAGGTATCGCAATTTCTGTCTCTCTAGGAGCTTAGATTTCTTTCTGTATGCTCACATTCCACCATTCCTGCTAATGTGCTGTGCAGGAAGAATTACATTACACAGCTCTGCTGTGCAGCTGGGACTTCCTGGAGGTTTGCATTTTTAAGGTTTTCCCCATCACACCCTGCAACCAAGGCAGCAAATAAATCTTGAGGGTCACATACTGTAGGGAGCACATGGCATTTGTGGTGGGGGAGGAATTGCTATCCGTGCCCTGTGGAAGCCAGATTGTTCCTGTGCCCCAGCACTGCTCGGTTCTGTACCCATTCCAGTGATCTCACTGACGTCTCGGAATTCATCCTTGGGAATGCTGCGATGTAGCGGGAGGAAAATGAGATGCAGTTAGCAAACTGATAATTGAAAGTAATAAAAGCCTTAAGCAAATGCATAAAACTCTTCCCAATCATGGTATTTATGGGCCCAAACTGTTAGAGAGATATTTATAGGTTCGATGGAAATACAAAACATATGGTATTTTTATCCGGAAATATTCTTTCAATTATACCCTGCATGGATCTCATAAACATCCCTCTTTCATCTAAAAATTCTTCAGTACATTAGGTAAGAAACATCATTCCATTTCGTAGGGGAATGTGGTAAACAAACATCTTGTTCCAACAGATGTTGAAGTGTCTTACAGATTTCAATCAGCAAAAGGAATATTCTATACGTTTTGGCTCTGGCAGCTCAAAGTACTGCAGCTGTTAGGCCACACATCTTGTATTTTGCTCTTCTATTTGTTATATTGGAGAATGTGTACAATCAGCGTATTTTTTCCTGATTGTCATCTGTTAAGCATAAGCATCTTAATCTGCTTTTTATTTTTTCAATGTGCTAAATCTCTCCTGCTTTGCAAAAGCAACAGGCTCATACCTTAATGCTTCCTCGAATATCTCTGCATAAGAAATTTTCAAGAGCACCTTCTCCAGCGTTTTAGTCTCTGGAAACTCTGCTTACAGGAACTAGTCTGGCCTCTCCATTATCCATTGCTGTTTCAGAGCAAGCCAGCATTTACTAGGCAAGCAACTTCTAGAATCTACAATTGGGCTTTGACCAAAGCCTACTGGGCAGGAAGATACTCTAGGAACAGCTGTGAGAGTCAAGTCAAAAGGCAGTTTTATGCTTCATCCTGACTTTGAGTGAAGCCTGGTCCCAGCCAGTGCAGCTGTTGTCTCTGTCTCTGCCTTTCCTGGAAGGAGGGATTAGCACTGGCTCACATCTGTCACTTGGTTGGGAGTGGGAAATATTGTGCAACCTTTTTGCTGAAGGGGTGGTTTCCTGAGGTGGGATTCCTACATTTTGTGCTTGTGTTCGTCATAGGTAGACAGGGAAGCAGACCTGGGATTTTAGTTTTTTTCTGCTTTTTTAAATATCTTGATGGATCTTGGAAAATTATACTTTGTCTGAGGGACCGTTCCTGCAAGAATTTCCTGAAGGCCAGGTTGTCTCTGTACCTGTCTTGATCTTGCCGGAGCTGAACTGTAATGCAGTGCACACACTGTGTTTGAGCTGCTCAGTGGAAGCCTTGCCATTGCAGCTCCAGGCTGGAACAGATGTGTTTGATGAGCCCCTTACGCATGTCACTATCAAACTTGTTCAGATATAGCCATTTCTTAAGGAAAGGTCCTGTCCAGCCCCACTTACCAAGACTGCACGTTGGTTACATCAGCTCCTCTTTTCATAGATCGCCTTTCCTGCACAAAAGTGAGTCTGCCAGGCATGCCTCACGTTAAATCAAAGTCACCGATTTTTGTTGTCTTATCTGTGTGTGTCTTGTTGATTTGTCTCGTTGAAGTATTGGGCACACTTATCTCTGCCCAAGAGAGTTTGTAGGAGGATGTCAGCCCATGGGATGGCTAATGAAAGTTAAAGCTTTGGGACTTGTCCCAGGCTTTAAAGCCCCTTTGTAAAAGTTTCTTTCCCACATTTTCTATCTTTTTTCGGTTTTAGTGCTAGCAATCTCCCATCTGTCTCCTGGTTTGACTTCAGTATTTATAGAACACCTCTTATTCTGGGTCTTTGGAGTTACAGGATTTCCCTCGATGTCCTTCAGGATCCCTGTTGCCCATAAGGGCTGCATACAGTTAAAGCAAGTACCACAGTGTGTAACTTTTTTCTTCCTCAGCCCCTTCTCTTTGTTCAGTTTATTCCATAATGTGCTGGAGAGAGAAGTATCTACTTTGGAGTCGTTTGTTTTTGTTGTTTGGTTTTGATTTTAAATTGCAGCACAGTGTGAGTTGGTGAAAAATAAAATTCTTCCCATCTTCTTGACGCTTCCTGGATTCTTGTAGGGAAGGTGAAATTTATTGTCATGTCTAATGGGTGTGTCTGTATGGCTGCATCTTAAGTGCACAGCATGTTGTGGCTCCCATTCAGAATCTCTTGGCATGGTACTTCTCTTTATTCAAAATGCAAATGACAGAGAAACAATATAATTGGATGGGAAAATATGTTCTCTTAGAGTCAGGGAGCACTAGAGGAGCTAATTTTCCTGATTCTCTGACACACGCATCACTGATCACTGTATATAAATTATTCAGATGTTAAAAGATCACAGTTGTAAATATGAAAGGAGTTTGTAGCAATAATCACAACAAACCAATGCTGCTAAATTACTGAAACAAATTATTCATGTCATCATCCTGCAATTTTTGCTGTTTGACCTTTAAACTCTGGAATATGCTTTGTGGTAGGAGGGGAAGCCACGTGATCGTGGCAGAGGGTTCTCTGTGGATTCTCCCGAAACACAGCAGCACAGTGGGCAGGAGGTATCAGTAGGGCTCATGGCTCCTCAATGACCTGCACATGAATATTTCTGAATCTTCTCCAAATATGAACACTTCTTTAAAGGCATTTGAAGTGACTTTGGGGGAAAGTCACTGTTGAGCTCGAGGCCACACTGTTAAAACACAGCTGTAATGACAAGGAAGAGTATAAAGAATACTCATGGGCTTGTTGACCCTGGGCATGGAGTGGTGACAGGCATGTGACTGGCTGGGCTTTGGTACCGTTTGCAGCCTTCCCTGTGGAACTGGTTGAGTTGGGAGAATGTTATCTGTCCAATGCTGTACCAAGCCCTGGCCCTCTGTCCCAGCTGCCTGCTCTGTGCTGTCTGGGCTACGCAGAAGAGATTGTAGAGTCTGCCAGGGGATAGAAATATTGATGGAAGAGCTTTTTTGTCTGAACAGCTAGACTGAGGACCCTATGAAGATCTTGGAATGCACTTAGAACTTAATAACACACAGGATAAAAGTCAAATTTTCATCTAGATATCTCCCTATGAATAATAAATTCACCCTCATATCAGGTGAGAAACATCTTTCCTCATTCATGCTTACAAAGACTCCACTCCTAAGTAGTGATGCAGCCCGTTGTTTGACTTTTTCAGGTCAAAAAAGTCCCCTGTAGAGACAGTTCTGTGAAGCTGATGTCAATGGATGCAGAGCCAGCCTTTCCTCTTCTCTGTGTGAATTAGTGCTGTGGAAAAGCAGGGAGAGGCTCACGTTTGGTTGCTGCTGCTTCCGATACTGCAGTGCCTGTGTAATGCTGGTCCAGCCAACTGCCTTACAGGCTGTGCAGCAAGCAGGTGCTATCCTAAAAGGCCTGACAGGATTCTTTTTCAAGATTTGATGGCAGTAGCATCATCTTGGGAGATACTTTATTTCATGTATGTGAAACTCCACGGGGAAGCCTGGGAACTCCTGAGCTTTTTGTTGCGCTATTTGTGGTTCACCTTACGAAGGCACAAAATCAATAGGCTGAATACCCACCTTAATTTAGAGCAGCAAATAACCAACACAGTTTGTGATGTTCATTTTGAGATAGGAAAAGTTCTGTGCATGGAGAAACTGGAGGAACAATGCTAAGTGTCAATGGTTACCCTTTGTGTTCGGTAGAACTTTTTGCATTAAGACAGAGCAGGAGCCCCGTGTTAGGCCCTGGTATAAGCTTTTATCTCACATCAACTGCCACATCTTCTAGAGGTGTCAGAGAACTGTGAAACCACTTTTGGGAAAGAGAAACAATGTCTTTAGGGGACTAACACTTGAAAAAATGTTGCAATTTCAGCATCTGACTGGTTTCTAGATAATGACAGATGACTCCTGCTCCACAAGAAGGCATCCACTGCTGCACTCCTCTATGGAACGTGATAGGCTACCATCACCCTGATACCAAGCAACATGCAATTCTTGGTAAAAAAACACAAATCCTTGAAAAATCTCTTGTTCTTGCCAGTTTCCACTAAATCATTCCCCCTCTGCAAGCACATGAAATATTGCCTTGGAATCACACAGCCTGCTTTGGCCAGCTTAAGTGAATAATGCAGCTACCTTGTGGCTGTGCAGTATTTGTTTGGGGCAGCTGAACTAAGCAAATAACAAGGTTGTGTGAGCAAATCCTTGCTCTAACTTCAAAATCTGTAGTGGTATTGCACCAGGTGTTGGCTTGACCTGTTTTAATCTAAGAGCAGAACTCCTGCCAAATTTGAGGATAAGCATGACAACCATTACACTGATTTATCAGAGTGAAAGGGGAGTTGCATTAGTAGTTCTGGAATTTATTGTGGTGGATAAATGGCATTTCCATCAGCAAAAAAATGAGAAAGTTGATTTATAACAGATAACTCCAATAATTTTTGAATTTCCATATTAATAGAAAAGTGGTGCTTCCATTTTTGCTATTATCCCCATATGTGCCATCTTCTTATAAATATGGAAATTTGGCAATTATCTGAGAACTACTTTATTTTCAAATTATACCATAGAAATTAATGAATGGATTTTTTTTTGACTATCATATTTTTAAGTGTTTTATTGGATCTGGACTACTGTATTGAAAGATAAACTCTATTTGGCAATGTTTGATACTTGCATCTAAAACTAGATGGCTGCTAATTAGTTAATTTTCCTTTAACCAAAAGCCATACTCAGATTAGATGCTATTGATTTGTTTCCTTCTATTTTACGACTTTCAGGATAATGTACTGAATAGGAACTTGCAAAAGATAATTGCTCATGGAAAAGGAACTCGATATTAACACCTGCATGAATGAGTCCTTCACCTGCTAGTGGTTTAGGAATGTGGTAGTGCCAGCCATATGAAAGGAAAGAGCCTGGGAGCATCAGGCAGGACACATCAGAACTGGATGGATAGCACAGTACCTGGAAGAAGAAGCAGTGTCTGAGGTTCAAGTGTTCAGATGGAAAATTGCCCTGCTAGGGGTTTGATTGCATATAATCACACAGCTTTTCAACCGTGAGCAGGCTTGACATCAGAGCTGTCCTGTGGTTTTGGGACTACTCTCCAGAGATACTCGGCTGTTGCACATAGCCACATGAATCCTTCGAGTGGCAGTACTGGTGCAATAAAAACCAGAGTGGAAGTTATGGATATGGGTTTATTTCTAGTGAAGAAGCAAACTTTCCCCCCCCCATTACAAAAGCCATCAGAGCAGGTATCTGCTGATGGGGCTTTCCACAATGGAGGAGTTCTGACCATGGTCAGTGAGAACTGACCATGTGGAAGTTGTTCCTGTTTCTGTAAAATGCCTGTACCTGAGGAGTCGTGGTTGTCTTAAATCGTGTATCTAGGAGCTTTCATGCTGAGAAGTTAAAACTTCCTCCTAGATATCTCACTTTGATTTCTTTTCTAAGTGCAGTGTTCAGTTCTGGGAAAATAGATTTCAGAGGCAAGCACCATTTACTGGGAGAAGCCTTTTTCCTCAGGAGCAAAACACCTTAAAAAAAAGGTGCTTTCATCTGATCTTTTTCTTTCAGTTAGATGTTAGACACTTTACACTGGCCTATATTTACATGGAAGATTAGCAGTCTATGTATCACAGAATAGTTTCACTTGAAAAGTTGATGTATATAACATTACTCCATGCCTTTTTCTCCATTTAAACGTGAGAAATTTATGGTGAGGTCCCCATGTGCTTTTCTCATTGCAAGCATTGCTGACAGATTAAGTGATGGTCCACTTCATATAACACCTGTGTTGTGTGAATTGATAGGAGGAGAGCTGAGGCACAGGGTTTAGTATTCCTTGTTCAAATTTGGAGAAAGTGTCTTAACACTTGGCAGGGGGAAATATTTTTTGTAAATTTTCTGTATCAAAAAAGGAGTTTGTGTGCAGATAGCAGAGGCTGAGAGTGCTGCGTGGAAAAGCAGTGACTGGGATGGCCTTCATGGTGAAAAACATGGAACAAATAGATCATGAGACATGGACACTGTGTTAATAAGGAGAACAGTTTAGAAAAGGATTTGGCATCTTTATGTACATGAATGTAGTGATGGTCTAAAGTTAGTTACTAAAGCACAGATTTTTACCAGAGTGGAAGTGGTACCAATCTGGATGTTATGAAGATCTGGCTTTCTCAGGATGTTCTTTCTGCATCAGTTGTAAGATGTGTGCTTTGCTTTTTGTCTTCGTGTGGTTGAAAAATGACACACTCCCTGAGCTGTGATCCTGTTGTGGGGAAAAGCCACATTTGTAATGTCATGGACTGAAACTGCTCTCGTTTGCAGCACTGGCCACTCTGATCATCACAATGATTTCATCCGCCTCACTTCAGAAAACAAGTAATGTTTGACTTACCTGGGCAAATTTATATTTCAGAGTTGGCTTCAGCAATCTTTCTGTGGCTTGACAGTTGGTCTGCAACACATGAAACAGAGTAAACAGTCTTTCATATTTGAAATTGGAAGCAGGCACCTTGAAGCATATCTTAAATGTGCTTCTGTTCCATATTGAATTATAATAGAAGACTTTTTTTTTTTATGCTTCTGTGGCCTTCCTGTTAAAATGTAAACTCAGTCTGGGGCACTGGGAAGTAGAGAGCTTGGATGCAACAATAGTTACACAGTTCTGGGAATTTTGCTGTAGCTGATGTCCTGATATGTTTTTAAGGAGTCTGTCTTCCTCTCAAGCTCAGCCACTTTTACAACCATTCATTAATATTTTCTATGCACCTGAATAACAGTGCATGGAAGTCATCTTTCCATCCTGTTCAACTGTGTTTTAATCAGGCTCAGGATATTTTTTCTGAGGAGCTGAGTGTCTCTGTTGTGAGGCAGATGTTTTGTTCCACATAGAATGACAGAACAAGTAAATAGGGAAAATGGAAGGATTGTTGAATGCATTTGGTTTTCTAACATGTCATTGTCACTACTGCGCACTATTGCTTTTTGCTGCCTTCCTCTTGACATAAAAATGGGTTTTGTCCTTGAATTTAGAGAGTTCAATTCTTCCTCTACGGATTCACAGCCTATAGACTTGGCCTTCGACTGCCTCTTCAAATAGAAGTGATTTGCATGTTTCTTCCATTTCCACTCTGCTGCAGAAGCATCTCTCCACAGGCTGATGACCTTACCTGAACGTAATTCCTGGGTGCATGTGATGCTGCTTCACCTGGATTCACGGTAGGTTTTTCCTATGAGTCAGCACAAGTTAGTTAGTTGGTTTCCTTGGACTTCGTTTAGGGTTGATGGCATGGTATGGGTAAAGGTAATAGGCCATAAGTTCTAGCTCTAAGAGTTTTTCCAGCCTAAGGGCTGAGGAAAAAGAACATTCACTAATTACTTCACAGCTTCAGTTTTCTCCCTCACTGTAGTGGAGTTCACATCTTGCTATCTGCTCAGTCAGATATTTTGGTCTGGCAAGTTCCTTTCCTTTGGGAGTGATTAAAGGAGACAGGAAAGACTAAAACAGCACTCTTCAATCTTTTGCACACTGGGCAAACAAATCAGTATTGAAAGGGGCTTCTCCATAGGGGCACAGCTGCCCCTCTTCTGCAGCCAGCTTTTAAGCTGATGGTGGAGCAGTGGGTCCCAGTTCACACAGCCTGCATAGCTCTGCCTTCCCTAAATCTGCACTGCCTGTCAGCACCTAAGGCTGGGGCTCCAGGGGTACATCTGTGTGCCTGGACTTGAGGCAGGGCTTGGGGACTCCCTGCCAGAGCTGCTCTTGCCGTGCTGCTCCTGGTGCTAGCCAGCTCGTGCAGAATTGGCTTGTTGTAGAAGAATGGCTCTCTGAGCAAGGACATGCAGAGCTAAGGTACGTGCACAACCCAGGTTTCAGGAAATGTTGAGCAGTTTCTCAGAGAAAATGGATACTGGGAGCAGTTTCTCACGGGAGCTGCTCATTGGAATGTGCACAACCCAGGCCTCAGCAACCTTGATTATCCTGAATAAGCAAGAAAGAAGAAACAAAGACACTGGTAGGAAAGTAACAAGATAGGAAGACAGGATGGGAAAACAGAAGCAAGTAACCACAAGAAAAGAATAAAGAAAAAGCATGATTGTTTAGCTACAGCCAATCCGTATTAACTATTATACGCGTGATAACAGCTATTATCCAATCCTAAGTTGCTAAGTGGCTCGTGAACAAGCTGACTAATGTATATAACCAGGCCTATAATAATCAATAGATGGAGTTCCACCAATAACTCTATGAGTACGTGTGGTTCATCCCGGCAACTCTCCCCAGCTTGTGACTCAGCAGGAGCTTGTACAAAGTCACAGGCAGGGACAAGAGTTCAGGGATCTGCTGGAAAAAATGAAGGGGTGAAAGGCAACAGTTGCTTAAGTGTGCTGTTTCAACAACTTGGCTGCTGGAGATTGGCTTTCTCTGCAGAATTTATTAGAATGAAGCCTTTTTGTGCCAGCTGCAAATCTGGCCTGGTACACCTATGGTTGATTTTCAACTTGAAACTAGAGAAAAGATATGGTTCCTAGAACCTGAGACTCTCCCCCCTTAATGCCAGTGATTACTCAGGCTTTTTGTTCCATGCCAGAGACCTGGAAGAGATTGCAGTTGGATGCATACAATTCATCTGGACATTGCTTTGTTGTGCTGGCCTTGCTGTTGATGCAAAGCTTTCTGCTTTTGTCCTCACATCTCTGAATTTGCATTGGTTTCTGCTAATGAGACTTAAAAGGAGTAAGAACTGACCTCAAATTAAGACTGGGCTATTCCTGCAGAGCCATCCAAACTGTTTATTATATTGATCAGTTAAGCCCCATGAATTCTTCAAGTTAGTCAATGATGTGAACTGACAAGTTAAATTATTACAGTGAAAGCCCTGCTGTGCTAACTTAATTTATGTTGTAGGGCCTCAAAACAGATTTTTATCTGTGTGTTTCTTTGGGGATTTTTTTAAGACTAAAGTGGGAATTTTCTTTTTGAAAAACAGAGGTTCTCTGTCAGGATAAATCACACCAAGTCAGCTGTCCACTGAAACTACAAATAATGCTGCTTTTATTTTAAATTCAATAGTATAGGCATCTGGAGCTATAAACACTTTCTACAAGTTGTGTGGCCCTGGAGAAATACAGACAACTTGCATCTGTATTGTATTGTTACCTTACCTGACTTGAGATATTCGGATTAGGGGCATGCTTTTGATGCGAATGAGAAATTGGAGAGGAAAGCCTCCTATGGAAGAGACACGAAACTTGTGGATTCTGATGGGTACAGCCCTGGGAAAGCAGAGTGAAAGTGCTTTCTGCAGTGCTGCAGTCAGATCTCCATTCCTCACTCAGAGCATCAGGGCTCGGAGCCATGGAAATGCTGCTGGAATGCTGTGCCTAGTCAGCCTGCAGTGTCTGACACAGTTGTGTACTCACAAAGCAACGTAAAAGGAGGTTTGGTGTCATGGCAATGAAGCTGATGACAGCCTGAAAGAGAGGAAAATGAAATGGATTTTTGCCTCTTTACTGTATACTCATATAAGCCCTCAAGTGAGACAGCTTAAGGAAAAAAAATGCTGCCTTGCAGAAAAGGAGGAAAAACTACTTTTGGCAGGTTTCCTTTGCATATAGCTTGCACTGGTGCGTTACCACATAATATCTTCCTGCTGTTGGGTTCCATTTCTTTTGAACAGAGAAGTGACTTTTAAATGGTGCCTGTAAATGTATTTATGAGGAATCAGGTTTAAAAATAGTGATAAAAAAAGAAAAATCTCTAAGCTGATAGTGGATTGTGGGCACTGGACTTGGTCTGTCTGGATAAGGAAGAAAGGCTCCATCCATGCAACATGCTTTCCTTGCAATCTTTTCATGTGGGCTGAGCTGCAACAAGCTGTGGCTCCGGGCCAGGTGCTCATATTTGGGGATTGCTGGACCATGGCACACTGGCAGATAGAGGTGATTCCAGTTATTCCAGAGACTAAATAGCCATTAATTATATGATTAATGTATGATTAATGCAGCCATTAGTAGTTGAGACTGACTTGCTTGACTCCTCATTGTGTTTTGGTTTCACTCATTTCATATTTATGAAGGTTTTATCAAACAAAAGAGATCTACAACTTCGTATTTAATTACTTAAATATTATTTGCTTGGCAAATGACCCTTTCCAAAATGAGAATATCTAAAATTTATGAAAGAGCAAGATTTTTAGGTTGAAGTATGAGTCAGTGCTGCTGATTTATAAGAAACGTGGGAATTAAATCCTAGATTTTCACTTAACTAAATGGATACTTGTTTTTCTTTTTCAAGGACATTGTCTTGCAGTGCAATCAACATCCTTGCAGTCCTCTCCACATGCATCTCCACAGATGAAGTGTCCAGCCCTTCACTGACAGATGCCATGAAGCTGAAGTTCAGCAGGAAGGAACCTGCTGTCCCAGCTGCAAACCCACAGTGCCGGGCAGCAGTGCTGCTTGAACATCCTGCACAAATATCGAAGTCTTTTAAAGTCAAGTGGATGCTTTCTATTGCAGTCTTCCTGGTATATGCACCTTATATTGCTGTGGTTTTTTTCTCCTGTAATTATCCTACTCAACAATATAATTATCCATGCTCATGTTCTACATACTACCCTTTCAATGTTGTATTTGACTGCTGAGTTCTAAGAATTGAGCAGACTTAGTGTACTTACATGGACACACATATATCCTGTCACTCTAACAGTGTGCTTGGGTAGCTGTCCAGACTCTCAAAGGAACTTTCAGAGTTCTTTTCAGGTTCTTATTTATGTAAGTTTTTGCATTTTGACTTTGAGGACACAAACAAAGGAATGGTCTGCCTGCAGTCAACTTGCAGATGGTGAGTTGTTCAAAACAATATATGTATAGTATGTATTTTGAGTTTTTCTTACCAAATTAAAAGTAAAGAAGTTTTGCTCTGATTTTGACCCAGACACTCTTGAAGATAGTTGTGTGTATATGTATATGTATATATACATATGTATGTAGAAAGGTACCTGTTAAAAATTCCCCTGGACTTCAGTGAAATACTTCAAAAGTGTTGCCATTTCTCACTGGGCAAGGGTTGAGCCTTGAGGAGTAGGGCTATCAGCCTAGGCTTCATTGTCAGCTTTCAACAAGAGTCCTCTGATTATCACAAACTTGAGGGTTTGTGAGCTCTGAGAGCATCCCTCTCACAGGCAGGTGCTGATTGCAGCCCACTGCAGTCCAGGAGTGTTCAAAGTGCCTCATGTAGGACCGCTGTTTATAGGGTCACAAGGTGGTTGGCTTTAGTCACAGTGAAATTCCACCCTGGCCACAGTCCAGGTTGGTAATTACTGGAGTTTGCAAAACTCCAATGTTTTCATGCCACTCGGCTTACAGTTCAGGTAAGGAATGTTCCAGGGCTCTCAGGGTGTGACTGACTGTTCCCACTCTCGTGGCCCACCCTAGCCAGGCAGCAGGAGTTCCTGGTACAGGCAGTGCTGCTCCCACCTTATCCATGCAAGAGTTCCCAGTACAGTCCTGGGCTGCTTCACCACTGAACACGTTACACAAAGGCCAAGGCCTGACAGAAATTCTTGAGATCATGGAGCAGATCATACATAATTTTTCTTTAACCAAGGGAGAGCTCCTGCAGAGATATCTTTGTGTAGGGGCAACTTTCAAGGCAACTCTTGAAGACAGTGAGCAGCATATGTAACCAAAGCTATCACCATTTATAGTGAGTCACTGGCACTAAGTATAGAGCATTTATTTTACTGCTTCTGGCTGATGCTGAGCTAAATTTGAAAGACAGAATAGGCAATTCTAGTTCTTATCATGGATGCTGTGCTTTTTTGGGTATCTGAACTGCCACATGCCCCTTTTTCCTTGAAAACTGTGGCTTTTGTGTTGCCTTTGTTTAGTTTTCTTCATTCTCCAGTTATTATCAGAGGTTCAGTGAATACTGTACATCACAGCCTGAGGGACACACACTGGAGTCACTGGCCACACTTACACTTCTCTCTCCCTTTCAGAAATGTTACCTGTTCCTTGTATTGCCCGTAGCCTCCCTCTTCCCAAGACATCGAGGCAAAGATCTTGAGCAGCATCTACCTGACTGAATACCTCACCGACCCTGGGGTTTGTTCCCATCTTTTCGTGTTCTGGGTGCTGAACTAACGTATCTGGCTGTTCAGGACATCACCAGGGTGTCTCACAGCAGGAGTTAAGACAGACTCCTGAAGACCTCTTTCCAGTGATCTCTCCAAAGTGGAATTCTCACAGAGGGAAGACTTCCTGTTGCCCATGACTACATTTGCTCACCAAAACTAATTTGAACAAATCCTTGAAGGCTAGCACCTTTTAATTTACTTCAGCTGATGATTAAAATAGTGTTATTTCCAGAATATGCTTTCTTTCCACATGCTCTCCTGCCGACTGCATCCAGACACTTCCATGTCAGCGGATCGTGTCTGTGGTCATGCCAGTCAGCCCTCACAGCCCGCCTCACTGAGCCCTACCAAAACTGTGACTATTTGGCTGTTGGGGAGCAGATCCCATGGCAGTAAGGATGCTGTGCTTTATTCTGTATTTTAACACTTGCTGTGAAGAGGGCCCTGAGTGCCTGTGAGTCCCAGTCTAGGAGGGGGCACCTTCTGCCTTTCGGTGCTTTGCACGTGGCAGCGGCCATGGAAATAGCTGGACCAGAATGCCTAATGCTTGCTAAACTACCTCAGACTTGGAGGTGCCTCAGGCACCAGTTTCAAGCCACAGAACTATCAGGAAACGTGTCTCAGTGGGGATCACTGCTGTTCCTTTGGTCTGTTATTTTCCTGCAGACAGAGGATGTTTGACAAAGGTTCTGTTATTAAAATATCTTGTTGTCACGAGCATTATCATTAGAAACAAATGGTAGCTGATTACAGTGGAGAGCTAAATAAACTCAAAACATATATTCCTGCTCCTTCATTGCCTGACTTAACTAAAGTTGGTCCCAAGCATTCTGGAAAATGCCTAGAAAGTCTTTTCAAGACTATGCCTTCCAAAAGTGGGTTGGTTTGGGTTTCTGTGAGCACATTTGATTGACTAAAAATTGGTGCCTAAAAAGAGTAGGAGAGTGCACCAAACTCATGGTGAGCTGAAAGGACCCATTTATGCTGGGCCTTGCAGAAAGCACACGTTGACAGAAGGCAGAACACCACCTTCTAGTTCAGTCTCACTTGTCATCACTGCATTTTACCTGTTTTCACTCTGAAGACTTCCTTGGGAAAATTCTTCCTCTGACTTTTGCAAGGGTGACTGCTAAAGAGCATTTTGAGACTCTCCTGCTGTGACAACTCCCTTCAACAGCCCTTTCACAAAACCAAAAGAACAAATGCATTTGAAAAGAGCTTGTTTTAACTGCTTCCTTTGAAAAGTTTGTAAATGTTACTTTTAGTGTTTAGCTCCAATTCTTTCTTCTCTCTTAGAACAAAATTGGCCAGCTAAGGAGAATAGACTGTATAAAACTGGGTATGGGACTTTGCCACTTCTCATTTGATGGCAGGACTTCCAGGCCAAGGGATAAATGGCTTGCACCAACAGTCACTTCCTTCTGAACCCCAGCATTTGGCATTGAGCTATCTCACCAGTTCCCACTGCCCTGGTATTGCCTATGCTGAGATCACTTGATAGAAACATCTAGAATTTAATGCTATACCTTTTTCCAGAGGCTCTGCCATCTTTGAGGATTGTCAGTTGTATTATTCCTTCTGACAGCTCGCATCTACCCATCCTCAGTGGGCCCTTATAAGTTTGTTTCCCATGCTAATCCTTTCTGGTGACATTTTACACGCATATTGTTTTCTCCAAAAGTCCGCACGCAAAATTTCACGGTAGAATGAATCTCTGCAGCTGAACTGGTGTGTTAATCTGGGAAAGTGGTGTGTATAAGGAAAATGCACTCCTAAGAGGTGACTTTAACTGGTGTTACAACTGGGTGCTGCTATCTTTCCATTCACAATTTACAATACAAATGTCTTTTAGTTCTGAACCCTTAAACGTGGGAAATAGACAACTAATTTGCATGGGTAATCTTATGAAAGCCATCTTTGTAATTAAGTGCAAACTGTGATTCCATCCACTGCCAGTGTATTATGCCACTTCTCATTTCCTTACTGGAAGTCAAGATTCCCTTATTAAACTTTTCTATTAAAACAGAGCGAGAAGTAGCTTCCAAAGTCCACATTGCTTCTGCTATGTCACTTTTATTATAATGTAATGTACATAGACAAATAAGATATCCCATTGTGTTTGCCTACGGGTGTTAAACATGCCCTTGAAACCAAAGGCAAAATAAAGCATAATAAAAAATACCATAGCAAGACAGCCTGATGGCACAGCTTCCATTCTTGGCTCTGTGAAGCAAGGTATTGAAAACTGAAGGATTTGGGGAGGCTGAGAGCATCCTTAGCAAACTGCCTGGGTATATGGGTATAATCCATTCCCCATCCATGAGCTGGGCTGAGTTCACAGTGAGATAAGCTGCTAGCCAATCTCTCTCCACAGCTGAGCAGGCTGCTGCCAGCCATAACCTTGGGACAGGACTGCAGTACTTCAGGCTGCCTAGGAAGCTTTATCCTAAGGCTTTCTGTACTTTGACAACGGAAAGAGGAACAGGTATTTCAGCAGGACTGTGCTTATCTGCTGGAAAAGATACTTCAGTGGTGATCTGGTCATTGCCTGAGGTGGTGTGCTGAACACTCCTGTGGCTCTTAGGAAACACTTGAGAGAAAGTTGGAATGGATATGTCAGGCAGACCCCTTAAAAATGGGAGAACAATAAGAGAATATTTCTGATGCAGGACAATGCAGGTCAAATTCCCATAAGCTATAAAGATCCATGTGTTTCTCTCTAGAACTGTTTGGAAAAGAACTGTTCTGTGCCAACTGTGGGAACTACGAAATCCCTAAAGTTGGAAATAAAATGCAAAAGATTTGAAGTGCTTGTTGAAAGTGAATAGTCTTAGTGGTGAGACACCCTGCTCCTTGGTACCTGGGAGCATGTGAATCAGTGCCCTTCCACATGGTGGGCTCTGCTAGAGATACGGATTCTTTTTTCATCCCATTGCACTGTTCTTGGCTGATGACTAGTGATTAGGGTTAGTGAGGTCTTTCAAGCGTTTCTCCTGCCTTTCGTATCTCTTAAAGAAGGGAGAACATCACATTCTTTTTTTCTTACAATGTTTTACCTGTGAGAAAAACAAGTTGCTTTTGCTTAATAAAGCTAGTGCAATTAAAGGGTGATTATATGATCCTAGTGGAGAATCTCTACTGTGCCAATTTTCCTTGTGGCTGCCGGGAACGATCAGCCTCAAGTGACTGGAAGTTGGGCAAAACTGAGAGCAGACAATGACAGAGATCCTGATGTGGATATTGTTCATCCAAGGCTTGAGATGCACTCGGAATTTTCTCATAATGCAAAATGGAAGCACAGATATTTCCAAGGATGACAGAGTAGCTTGCTGGGGTTCTGGAAAATATTTTTCCGCTAAAAGAACTTTCTGTCTTCTGTGGACTTAACTAAAAGAAAAGATCATAATATATCCTAGAAGTAAAAAAAAAA